>SNQJ01S0025633.1:0-32992 GCA_010110895.2 Picea sitchensis
CAAGATATCGCAACCCAGGAACAGTTGGAAGCTAGACGTAGGGAACGTAGAAATCTCCCTTAGTTTCCAATACCGGATGAAACTTTATCACTGTATACATCTTTTACCTTTTTTGGATGCCTTGACACTGTATTTTAAGCCTTTGTACAGACTCAGGATCAACAAGTGCAACCCTCACATCTCTTCTCATAGATAAGTCGCCACCATTCTAGCAAGCTTGTTTTCTGCTGCATTTTACAATTTTAGCTTATTTCCTTATTGAATAGAAAACCGGTTTTACTGTATCTTTGTTATTCTATGTTAAGCATCTGGTAATAATTTGTAGTCATTTTTTCTGCTCATAAAATCCGGATCAGTGGTATCAGAGCAGTCTTCTCCTTGTCGTCTTAATGCATGTCCCCAACAAGGTCAAAGTACAAAGAGTTGGGTCTCAAGCTTGTTTCTCTTGAGGACAAAAGTTCTCGCACACCCAAGCGACCTCTCATGGAAGGAGAAAAGAAAGATGGCGGGACAAGAGATCCTTTCAAACTGTTTATTGAGGAATCCCTCACACAACAAAGGAACGAGATGCTGGATAATTTTGTGCAAATCCTTCGGCGACTACCAATAAACGGTGCATCTTCTTCGAGTGGAATCACCGCCCCCTTCAAGGTACAAATAAACTTCGATATATATTTGAAGGTCAGATAGATGAAGATGTTGTAGACAAGTGGTTGAATCTACTAGAAGGTTATTTTTCTGTCCATAACTTTTCGAATAGAGAAAAGATTACTTTTGCGCTCTTCAAATCCGTTCCCCATGTCAAATATTGGTGGGAAACTTTCTGTGAGAAAAAGGAAATGGAGGAACCCTCATTATTTACAGTCACAACCACCTAGGAATCCTTCAGGGATGCTATTAAGGAAAAATACTACCCTGTCGGAAGTTATGACGACTTGTATACCAAATGGACCACACTACAGGAAGAAAGAGACCAATCAGTGCCAGATTTCACAAATATCTTCCATACCTTGTGCACCAAGCTTGGTATCAAAGATTCAGAGTGAAATATGGTGCTCAAGTATCGTGGTTCTCTGCATAGATACATCCATACCGAAATGAAATTTCTGGACATCTCATCCTTGGGTGCGGCTTACCGATATGTCATCAAAATCGAGCAGAAGCTCAAACAAAAGACGCGACAATTTGGGTCGGGGAACCCCTCACAACAAAATCCAGGAAAGGGCAGCCCCAACCCATAGAACAAAGGATAGAGAAAATATGGAAAGTATCAGGAGAACCAGTCCAATCCATAAGTAAAGAAGGACAACAAAAAGACAAAGAAAGATACTGGGAAGTGGTGCGACTTCCATAAGAGCCCTTGGTATAACACTATTGACTGCCACTCAAAGAAAACGCTAGTGGATGAAGTGAAAGCCTCTGAATCAGATGCAGGTTCTGACTCTGAGTCAAAACTAGAAAGGGGAAGACAGATCATTGACATGGAACCTAGTTCCACCGTTGCTACCACCAAGCTCCAACATGGTGAACCAGATGAGCCAGAAGAAGGAGAGTGCCTCTTCCATTCACATATGTGGGTAAAAATCACCCATCTACACGTCATCATTGATAGTGGTAGCCAAAATAACCTCATCTCAACAAAGGTCGTCAAGCGACTGGCCTTGCCGATAATACCGCACTCACAAACCTACACCATTGGATGGCTCTGCCAAGGAAGTGATCTCCATGTCAGCCAACAGTGTCGACTGTCATACGACATCAAGCCCTTCAAAGATGAGGTATTGTGTGATGTTTCTCCTCTCGAAGTTTATGATGTCCTTTTGGGCCAACCTTATTTATGGAAACATCATGTTGTATATGATTCTAGGCCTCGTAGTGTTATTATTACTTTGAACAAGAAATTGTATAGGATACTCAAGGCTGTCCCACCTAGTGATATTTCCTTGATCTCTGCTAAACAATGTAGGAAGGTCATCTCTCAAATGGGGAAGTTTGTCTTCTTCTTGATTCACTCTCAGAATGAGTGAAAAATCACAACCACATCCAGGGTCTCTACGACCGACCTCTCCACACAGCAGAATCAAGTAGATAAGGTTGTGGAAGAATACTCAGATATATTCTCCTCACCTACCGGGGTACCTCTACACTGCCAGGTCAAGCACCCCATCCATCTGACCCCCGGTGCACCGCTGCCCAATGAGCTAGTCTATCGCCTCTCTCTGTTAGAGAATGAGGAGATCAAGCAACAGATCCAAGAATTTCTCCATAAGGGGCACATCTGTCCTAGCTCATCACCTTGCGAGAGCCCAATTGTGCTGGTACAAAAGAAAGATGGAACATCGTGACTTTGTATTTATTATTGGGCTCTGAGTAAAATCACAGTCATAAACTAGTACCCGATTCCCTAAATCAACGACCTCCTTGATCAACTCATGGGGGACAAATAATTTAGTAAGATTTATCTGGAGTCTGGCTACCACCAGATCCCGATAGAATAGACAGATGTATGGAAGACTACCTTGAAGTCAAAGGAAGTCCTTTTTGAATGGTTGGTCATGCCCTTTGGTCTGAAAAATGCTCCAGCCACTTTCATGCGGATGATGGACAATATCCTGTGACCATTTGCCAATACTTTTGTAGTGGTGTATATGGATGACATTCTCATTTACAACAAGACTTGGGCCGAACACTTGCAACATATTCAGTAGGTTATACACACCCTGCGGCAGCACAAGCTATACACCAACTTGGAAAAATCCTCCTTCGGCATGGATAGGGTCCATTACCTAGGATACATCATTGATCAACATGGTGTACATGTGGATCCAACCAAGATCCAAGTCATCCATGACTGGCCAGCCCCAACCACACTCACTGATCTTCGGAGCTTCTTGGGCCTTGCCAATTTCTACCGTAGGTTTGTGTTGGGATTCTCCCATATTGCATGGGCCCTCATCCAAATAACCAGGGGTGGTGGTAAGGCAAAATTTGCTTGGGGCCGTCCCCAACAACAAGCGTTCAATGGTTTGAAATAGAACTTGTGCTCAGACCTAATACTTTCACTACCAGACCTACAGAAGCCCTTTGAGATCGAGATTGATGCTTTAGACTATGTTGTGGATTCCATTCTCACGTAGAACGACAACCGTGTGGCCCATCATAGTGAGACACTATCAGATGTTGTCCGTAAGTACCCTACTTATGAAAAAGAAATGTACTCCATTGTGAAAGTCTGCTTCCAGTGGAGACATTACATTCTTGAGAGGAAGATAGTCATCCACATTGATCATAATCCACTGCAATTCATGCAGACACAAGGAAAATTGTAGAATGAACTCCATCAAATGTGGTCCACATACTTGCAGAAATTCCACCTCAACATCAACTATAAAAAAGGAAGCACCAACTGCATCGTTGATTTCCTCAGCAGACCACCAATCATGACACTCACCATAGTGATCGACTCCTGCAGCCATGGGACCTCTGGATGTCCACAACTCTATGAGATAGACCCAGACTTCACCACCACCTACCAAATGCTGGGTACCAAGGAAGTTGTCGATAATTTCCATCTTTAGGATGGGTTGTTGTGTCGTCTGGGCCATATATGTGTTCCATCAAGTGAGCGAGCGAAGATGATATAGGAAGCCCACTACAACTGGGTGGAAGGACACTTAGGGGTCGAAAAGACAATGGCGATGCTACAAAAACATTTCTACTGGTCGAAAATTTGACAGGAGGTCAGCAAGTATATCAAGTCTTGCACTTCTTGCGCCATTGCCAAACCAACCACTAAGAAACATGGCCTATACACCCCTCTTGCCACTCTTGATAGGCCATGGGAATCCATCCAAATGGACTACATTTTGGGCTTCCCGTCCACCAAGTGGGGAAATTACTGTGTTTTTGTGGTTGTTGATCACTTCTTTAAGATGGCGATTGTGGTTGCTTGCAAGAAGAGCATCACAGTAGAAGCTATTGCCAAGCTCTTCCTTGAATGAGTCTGGATACATTTTGGAATCCCACAAACCATTATATGAGATCGAGATAGTCGATTTCTAAGCACATTTTGGTCAAGCCTCTGGTCACTGCTGGACACCAAGCTCACCAAATCCACGGCCTTCCATCCCCAGACAGATGGCCAAACCGAGGTCATAAATCAAATGATCATGCATATCCTATGCATGTATAATTCCAAGCACCCTCTCACATGGGATGAGAGTCTTCCCTATGTCCAACATAGCTACAACCGAGCCCTGCATAGCTCAACTAGCCACAACCCATTTCAGGTGGGGCTGGGATTCCTGCCATTGGGTCCCAGAGATGTTTCACTTCCCCTTGCGGTCACCTCGATCAACTCCTCTCCTGCTCCAACTGAGGCTGACAAATCCACCCAGTTCATTGAGAGGATCCAACACATCCTCCAACAGGTTCAGGATATCCTACAAAAGTCCAATGACAAGTACAAACAGTTCCATGATCAACATCGGGTTCCACACAAGTTTTAGGTGGGCGACAAAGTTTGGTTGCACTTGCAGAAAGTATGCCTTATAGGACCCCATCAGAAGCTTCACCCACTCCGTTATGGGCCATACACCATCACCAAGCCTGTGGGGGATAATTATTTTTCACTCAACATTCCTCCTTTCCTTGGCCTACACCCAACGTTCAACATGGACCTCCTTCGGCCTTATTTCCCACCATTATTGGACACCTCAGACGTAGAAGAACAACTGACCCCAACAGATCTCAACCCTGACTGCATACAATAGGCATCTAGTGATCATATTTTGGACACACAGATCAAGGGCCCTTAACAACAAAGGATCCAACTTTATCGAGTCGTCAAAGCAGGGCAGCTCCTGCACCAAGGCAAGTGGCTCACTCGGGGCCAAATTCAGTAGAAATTTCCTCATTTGATGGGGGAACTCAACGCAATGGATACCATTTATTTCTAAGGATGGAGGATTGATCCAGGTGGATATCAGTGGCCACACACCTTTTCTAGCTGGCTCAAAACAACTTTCTCGCAATTTTGATAATTTACTATTTTTAGCAGTTTTCGGGTCCTAAACTTCCGGAGCCGTTTTGAGGCCCTAAATGACGTTTTTTGGGTTATGAAATTTCATGATAAAATTTCATGATAAAATTTCATCATGAAATTTTGTGCAACTATTGTAGTCCTTGGATATATCTTTCCAATGGGCTATCATATGCCTAAAACGAAGATCGTATGCAAAAGTTACGACCCTGGGAAGTTGATGTACCGATTTACCCAAATGAGACCCACATGAATTTTGGCGCTTCATCTCCTAGGGTTAGGTTTTTGGATTTTTAGGGTTTTTGAAACTCCCATTTATTGTAAAAAGGCCTTGAGAGCCTCATTGTAATGATTTTCTTGCGAATGAGGGCATTCGTCACATCTCTTCTCAGAGATAAGCCACCACCATTTCAACAAGCTTATTTTCCACTACATTTTACAGCTTCAGCTTATTTCCTTATTGAATAGAAAATCAGTTTTACTGTATCTATGTTATTATGTGTTAAGCATCTAGTAATAATTTGTAGTCATTTCGTTCTACTCATAAAATCCAAATCACCCTACCTCACCTGTACTTACCTGTCAAATGATAGGTATAATAATAAAACCAATACAACCACACTAGAAATGTATCATAACACCTTCTTGTGGTCTTCATCATAAACCAAAACAATGACAAGTTCAACACAAAATATACATGATTTAGAGAATGCATTATATCATAGGAAGTCGTAAAGTATATCTCATGGAGGTGGGAGGGAGGGACAAAATCATGCCAAGTCACCCTTCCATAAAAGTGTTCAATCCATATCAGAAAAGGATCGTGAGAGGTCAAGGACTCAAAGGGTTGGATCAAATATTCTGAGGGTTGACTACCTTGGACGTCATTACTCCCTGGGGTCTCAAAAGGGATTAATAAGAAATTAGAGGGAAACTGACATCTTCTTAGTGGAAAGTTTAAAGATTGAGATAATAAACTTCTTAAGGAATTCAACCTCCCCTTAAATTATAACGAAAAGGTTTTCCCTAAAGAAAACTTGAAACAAGAGACATGTTCCCCCACTGCATCCGTATTGACATAACGAGGTAAATCAATCAGAGGGAGCAGGAAAACCTTTTCACAAGTATCTCACTTCAGGAAAGAAATGTCCTCACATTTATCAAAATTTGAGCACAATAGAGGTTGATCATATTATTCATATAATAAATCCAAGTGCTCAAAATAATTCTCATCCAATTCCTCAAGTTATGATCGAAAATAATTAGGAGAACATTGCATTAAGTCATCCTTGGGTGCCTGTAAAACTTTTTTAATTATATCATCTTATTGCCAAACGTCAAAATTATTAGGAACATCATATCACTATTGTAAAGGAAACCTTCGAAGATATCCTTCCATATCATAAATGAGATCCTCATTAGAACCAATCACATCCCACTTATGTCTTGCAAAATCTATGAACTCATTAATATTATCAACCATGTCACTACCTTTATCATAACATGAAGTATTTAATGCATTAAAGGGATCCTATAATACTTCTTCACTTTCCAAATCATAAAATAAAGCATCATCAAAATGTTGGAAAGGGAAATAACTTACTGTATTCACTTCCTTCTTTGTAGGAGCATCAAAGGCTTGGATGACTTCATCCAATGGAAGAGAATCCAACACATCATCTCTAAGAGTTATCTCTGTAATCATCTTTTTGCCTTCATTAGAAAATGAAGGACCTAACTCTTCCAAGGGTTCCTTTACTTCTTCACCTTTTGAATCATAGAACAAAGTGTCATCAAAAACATGGAAAGGAAAATGATTCACCTCATTATCTTCCTTTTGTGTATGAGAGAAAGGATATTGGAGAGATTCATCGGATGGAGGAGTGGATTCTAGTGCTTCATCCTCATAAATCACTTCTTTAGTCAAGTCTTTACTTCATTATGTTCAATCATGGGAAAAATCTTTCTCCCCTTCAAGGGGTTGACAACCTTATTCATAAATATCTCCTTCTATATAAAATGGTTCTTGGTATTTAGTATGGTACACATCGTTGAGATCTTCTACAATCTCAGTTGTGAATCCTTCGTCCTCTAGGGATATTGCGAGATTTTGTACGGAATATTCATATGTCTGTAATTTTGGTTTCACAAACGCAATAAACCTACTGATGCGGTCTATGAAAGATGATATAACCTTGTCTTCACAAAAACCCTTAATCTAATCTTGCAAAAAATACAACAGGGAAAGTATGAACAATTTTACTAGAACATCCTCCCCTTCAAATTCTATCTCACTTATATAATTCAAGAATTATATAGTGTGAGTAATTGGGAGGCCTCCGAATATTGGATAGTTTTTTAACCATTTTATATCAAAATAGTGCATGTATCCTTGAAAACTTTCAAAATCAATAGTAGGATACACTTGTTCCCAAGGCGCCATGATCCCATGTCTTGAAAGTATCATGAAGTAGAGAGTAAGTCAATGGAGTCACTAGATAAACTATTAAGGATTATCAAAGGGAGTGATGGAATCACCCTTAGTGGAGTCGCTAGGTAAGCTTTGTGAAGTGAAGGATTTGAGTAAAAGACTTACCGATAACATTTCGTTGACAAATATTGATTTAGTGTTCCCCGACAATGACACCAAAAATGTTATCACACAATCTATGCTTTCCCAAATCCTAAAGGAAAGTAGGCTTAGATTGATGTAACATGGAGGTAGTCCTATCACTATCACCCTAATAGGATACCTCCCTCTCTTTAGGTCACTCAAAAGGAAGAAGTCACTTGGTATTCTTTGGGCTTCAAGAGAAATTCAAGGTGAATGATACCATCCCCTTAATAATGAAACAACAAACATTTGCAATAAACAATGATATAAATGTTTCAAATTAATGACGTCAACATAGAATATATGCTACCAAAACACTCTTATGCATGAAAAGATAAATATATAGAAGCAATAATATCTCTGCAAATTGCAAGTTATAATGACAAAGAATGATATAAAGACTTTTGCAAATTGATATCACTTTGTCACTTACAATTTAAATATTTAAAACAAGTCTACAAGCGACTTCAATGGGTTGTCAAAACACTTGTAACAACAATAAACTAGTTGATGATGACAACAAAAAAGTCATTTCAGAAAGTACTTAAATTGGGAAATTAAATAAAGGAAACAAAATGCCTCCAAAGGAAACATCCTTCTTATTCTTGGTGGAGCCCCTTCCTCTTCATCCTACCCCTTGGTTGGGGTCTCAACATCCATCAAATGGGCTTTCAACCATCATGAAGGTCTGATCTAGTCATCTCTTCATGTGCTTGTTCACCGGGAAAGGTCTTGCAAATACAACAAGTATGCCCTATAGGGGTCCATATGTCACAGACATCATAATATATAAATCACATATAATAATTAAAATGCCCAAACTTTTTCATTAAAGCCCACTAAACCAAAAAAAATGGTCAAAAATGTATGCATATTGACAAGTTTAGGGTTTGGAATGGTCTCAAGGTGTCCTATTGGGATAGTATCCCTTAAGTCAAGGTCGTTTCCCCAGTGGATCTTGATCCAAATCATGCAAGTGTATGAGTTGGTGAGTGGAAAACCTCTAAGAATGGGGTGCATGTGATCGTAGGGAAATGTAATACTCACCTATGATTTCCTTTTTTGAGAGTGAGCCTCACCTTGACATGGATGAAAATGTTTCCAAGCCCATTGGTTTCCATTTATTGTTTTTATCTATTCTTTCTTATTTTATCTTTCTTTCTTCATGTTGCAAGGAAAGAGTTGATCACCACCATTTTGGCTTGGTGACCAACTAGTGGCAGTTTCACCCATGAAAATTTCACAGAAATGAGAAGGTTGGTTTGTGATGAGACCCCCTTTCTCTTGGCCATGCAACCAAGAGATACTACCCTGGCTTGGTGGCTAGTTGGGTGGTAGTTTCATACTGCTACATGTTCATGGTCATGATAGGCTGACTCATGATGAAACCTTCTATCTACCAAAAAATTCCTTGAGTGTTGTATTCATATGTGGGTCCCATTTTCTTTCTGAGAAGAATTCCAGTGCTTTCTTGGGGATCCCTGGGTGAATCATCTCGAAGATTTAAATTCAACTCTTAACATTTTCCAGCTACATTTTCCCCTGGTCCTTTAGCACCTTCTTCCCATAAGATAAGGTAAAACCCTTTCCAAGTGGATCCTTCCCCAATGCCCAAAAATGTGGATATATGGAGGGGATAAATATGGAAAATGGTCAGTATGGAGGGAATGATCCATGAGTCTTCAGAGATAGAAACAACCTATCCTAAAGGGAAACCAACTTACTAGGGAACCATGTTATGAAATCCTAAAGAAAATGTTATGAAATCCAGATAGATTTATTGCAACATGTTTAAATATTTTAAAAATTTGAGCGATATATACGATGATACCTTGAATTATTACCTCATGGAACAAGTCTCGTTTCCATTTCAAGATGAGTCGGAGTGATGTATACTACGTTTGATGGTATGCGGGATCTTTTGTGGAAAAAAGGGGCCCTTTGACACTATTCTCAAGTTGTCTGGCTCTCGACACTCCATGTCTAGGACATGTGGGCCTCGAGAAATGATCTGCTTAGTTATCCCTAGGTTTGGGGGTAACATCTGGCTTCAACTCAAGGACATGTGTTGACCGTAGAGAGCATGAGAACCTTAGAATCTCTGGTGTGACCTAATCCTGTTAAGACTCAACATAATATGTTAGTAATACCTGGGGTGGTGTTATCACCCCTTTTTCATACATGATGAAAAAATTTAAAATGAAATTCAACTATCTAATATAAAACCTAATCATGAAAATACATATATAAAAGTGAGTAAAAAAATATGAAAAGTGCAACTACAACTATGTGAATATAAAACTAAATGATATATACAATGAATGCAAATGCCTACCTACCCTACCTCACCTATACTTACCTATCAAATGCTAGGTATAAGAATACAGCCAGTACAACCACACAAGCAATGTATCATAACACTTGCCTCTGTGATTCATCATAAACCAAAACAATGACACGTTAAGAACAAAATAAATATGAGTTAGAGCATGAATTATATCATAGAAAGTCGTAAAGTCTAGCTCATGGAGGTGGGAGGGAGGGACAAAATCATGCCAAGTCACCCTTCCATCAAACTGATCAATCCATCTCAGAAAAATATCGTGAGAGGTCAAGGTCTCAAAGTACTGGCTCAAAGAGTCTGAGGGTTGACTACCTTGGACGTCATCACTCCATGGGGTCTGGGAAGGGATTACTAATAACTTAGAGGGAAACTAACAACTTATTAGGGGAAAGCTGAAAGATTGAGAGAATAAACTTCTTAAGGCGTTCAACCTCCCCTTAAAATTATAAAATTAATTTTTTCACTAAAGAAAACATGAAACAAGAGACATGTTCCCTAACTGCATCGTTAGTGACATAATGAGGTAAAGCAATCAGAGGGATTTCGAAAACCTTGTCACAAGTATCCTGCTTCAGGCAAGTAACATCCTCACCTTTATCAAAATTTGAGCACAATAAAGGTTGAGAATATTATTCGTTGAATAAATCCAAATTCTCAATATAATACTCATCAAAATCCTCAAGTTATGACCAAAAATCATTAGAAGAATATTAAACTAGGTCATCCTTGGGTGATTTGAAAACTTATGTAATTATATTATCATATCATTTCCAAATGTCAAAATTATTAGGAACATCATTTGATTGTTGTAAAGGAAACATTCTAAGATATCATTCCATATCATAAATGGGATCCTCATCAGAACAAACCACATCCCACTTATGTCTTCCAACTTGTATGAAGTCATGAATATTATCAACCATGTCACTACCTTTATCATAACATGATTTATTTAATGCATCCAAGAGCTCCTCTAATACTTCTTCACTTTCAAAATCATAAAATAAAGCATCATCAAAATGTTGGAAATGGAAATAACATACCGTGTTCACTTCTTGCTATGCAGGAGAGTCAAAGGCTTGGATGACTTCAGCAAATGGAAGAGCATCCAACACATCATCCCCACGACTCATCTCTTTAATCATCTTTTTTCCTTCATAAAAAAATGAATGACCTAGCTCTTCGATGGTTCCTTTACTTCTTCACCTTCTGAATCATACAACAAAGTATCATCAAAAACCTAGAAAGGAAAATGATTCACCTAATTCTCTTCATCTTGTGTAGGAGAGATAGGATCTTGGGGAGCTTCATCATACAGAGGAGCATATACTAGTGATTTATCCTAATAATTCACTATTTTAGTCAAGTCTTTACTTCATTCTATTGAATCATGGAAAAGATCTTGCTCCTCTTCAAGTGGTTGACAACATTCTTCATAAATATCTCCCTTTATATCAGAGGTTTCTTGATATTTAGTATGGTACACATCGTTGAGATCTTCAACAATATTAGTGGTGAATCCTTCATCCTTTAGGGATATTGTGAGATTTTGAAGGCAATATTCATATGTATAGAATTTTGGTTTCACAAACTCAATAAACCTACTAATGAGTCTATGAAATATGATATACCCTTATCTTCGCAACAACCCTTAATCCGATCTTGCAAAAAATACGGCAGGGAAAGTATGAACAATTTTACCAGAACATTCTCCCGTTCAAATTCTATCTCACTTGTATACTTCAAGAATTATACAATGTGAGTAATTTGGAGGCCTCCAAACCTTGGATAGTTTCTTAACTATTTTATATGAAAATAATGCACGTATCCTTGAAAAATTTCAAAATCAATAGTCAGATACACTTGTTCCTAGGGCACCATGGTCCCATGCCTTGAAACTATCATGAAGTAGAGAGTAAGTCAGTGGAGTCTATATAACCTCTTACAGATTATCAAAGGGAGTGAGGGAACCACCCTTAGTGGAGTCACTAGGTAATCTCTATGAAGTGGAGTCTTTGAGTAAAATACTTACCGAGAAAGTTTCATTGAGGAATATTGATTTAGTGTTCCCCGATAATGGCGTCATAAATGTTATCGCACAATCTATACTTGCCTAAAGCGTAAAGGAAAATAGGCCTAGATTGAAGTAACATGGAGGTAGTCCTATCACTGTCACCCCAATAGGATACCTCCTATTTAGGAGGAGAATAAACTCACTCCAATGGAGACATCCCAAGATCTAGTTGGTTGATGAAGGGAGATAAGACAAAGATAAAACCCACCCCTCTCTCTAGGTTACTCAAAATGAAGAAGTCACTTGATATTCTTTGGGATTCAAGAGAAATTCAAGGTGAACAATACTTTCCCCTTATGAATGAAACAATGTAATATTCCAGATATAATTGTATGCAGAACAAAAATAAATAGCTAGAAATAGCAGATGAAGAACAATATAGCCAAAACAACACAACAACAATACCAATATGATGCCAAAATAATACCATAAATAACACTTTGATTACTAATAGCAATGTTCACTTTCCTTTTCGAGGGGGAAACCTCCAACAAAGAAGAGCTCTATTACAATAATATCCAAGACAAGAGTTCTCATACCCTCGAATCCTATTTATACTAAATATGTCTATCAAAAGAACCATCTAGAGGAAGATCCTTCTAGAAGAGAAGGGAAGCTTCTAATGGGTCTTCTTACATTGGACTTATTCTTGTTTTTTTCTAGGACTTATTAGCATTGACTTTTATTACATGCAAATATATTATTCTACCTACATGGGGGTTAGGTCCCTAACCGTCCCCCTTAGAAACAACCTTGTTCTTAAGGCTTGAGGATGTCCTCCCCCTTAAAAACAACCTTGTTCTCAAGGATTGAGATGGGGAAATTGCTGCAGAATGGTAGTTGGTTCCCAAGTGGCATCTGTTGGACTTGTATGTTTCCAATGGACTAACACTTCCTTGATGGTTCTCTAACGCATTCGACGCTCACGCTGGCCCAAAAATGCTTGTGGATGTGGCCAAATGGAGCCTTCTTCATCCAACTTGGGAAGGTTGGTTTGAGTTTGACACTTAGGTCCAAGCACCTTCTTTAAGTAGGAAACATAAAAAATAGGATGGAGCTTAGAATGAATGGGAAAAGCTAACTGATGGGCACCTTTCCTACACACTTGAGAATGGTATAAGAACCATAAAATTTGGGTGCCATTTTTTGAAAATGGTCAGCCTTGAAGGAAGTTTTCTTGTAAGGTTGCAGTCGAAGAAACACATGATCCCCTTTTGCAAATTGACGTTCAGAGCGACCTTGATCTGCTTGTTGCTTCATGTTATTTTGGGCCATGACCAAATTATCTTTGAGGGTAAGAAGAATAGCCTCTTGAACTGTAAGCGTTTGGTCAACCACATGGACCTTTGAGACACATGGAAAATATGAGAGAATTGAAGGTGGATTTTATCCATATACCACTTCAAAAGGAGTCATGTGTGTAGATGTATAGTATGGAGTGTTGTAACACCATTCAACTAGTAGGAACCATTGAGCCCATTGATTTAGCCTTTCCGATGAAAAACACCTCAAATATGTTTCCAAACATTTGTTGACAACTTCAGTTTGACCATCATTCTTGGGATGATAAGTTGTGTTGAGATGCAATTGGGTTCTTTGTAGTTTGAACAGTTCTTGGAAAAAGTTGTTGGTGAAAATCAAATCGCGATAAAAAACAATAGAATGTGGCATGCCATGAGTCTTGAAGACATGATCCATGAAAAGTTGAGCCATAGTGGATGTTGTAAATGGGTGTTGAAGAAAACATAAATGAGTATACCTGGAAAGATGATCAACTACCACCATGAAGACTGATTTATTTCCCAATTTAGGTAAGCCTACAATACACTCCATAGATATATCCCGCCAGATAGAAGGTGGAATCGAAAGCGGTTGTAGTGTGCCAAGAGATTTTACTGTTTCTCCCTTGTTTTTTTGAAACACGTCACATCCAGCCAAAAAATTACGAATGTCCTATTTCATACCCTCCCCCAAAAAATAATGTTTGACCCGGTGATAGGTTTTGGTAAACCCCAAGTGCCCTGCTATGGGTGTAGCATGAAGCTGAGAAAGTACTGTGGATTTAAGTTTTGACTGTTTACTTAAATACAAATAGCCTTTGTATCAAATCTCATCATTGAGCCAAGAGTACCATGGGGAAACTGGAGAATTGGACTATAATTGTTGTATCATATGTGAAACTTTGGGATTGTGTAGCCATTCCTAGTGAACAACTTGGAGCCAATCTAGTACACTGAAAGAGAGATAAAAAAGGTACCCTTCATCTTCATATTTTATGGAAAGTGCATCAGAAACCACATTGTATTTTCCTTTCTTGAAAATGATCTCATAATCATATCCAAAAAGCTTAGTCACCCATTTTTGTTTCTCGGGGGAGGAAAGGTGTTGTTTCAGAAAATACTTGAGGCTTTGATTATCTATCTTAATTTGGAAGCGTTTCCCCAATAGAGAAGGGCACCAAATATCCACAACATACAGAACAACCAAAATTTTCTTTTCATAGATTCGTTTGTCCAAATTTCTCTCAAACAATTGTTTGTTTGTAAATGCCAAAGGCCGACACTCTTGCATAAGGAAAATGCCAATTCCTTTCCTGGAAGCATCACATTCCAGGACAAAGGTATTTGTGAAATTAGGAAGGGTCGGGACTGGAGTGGTGCACATGGCCATCTTCAAGGTTTGAAAATCTTGAGCAACTGTTGGAGTCCATGTGAAATAATTATTTTTAAGGAGTGCAGTGAGAGGTGTCGCAATATTTCCATAATTATTAACAAAATTGCAATAATAACCTGTCAAACCCAGGAATCCCCACAATATTTTGAGAGTCTTTGGGTGAGGCCAATCTTGCATAGCTTCAATATTTTTAGGATCCACACTAACTTCGGCCTTACCAACAAGATGACCCAAGTACTTGAATTTCGAGGCGCCAAAAGCACATTTAGATTGTTTGATGAAAATTCGGTGCTGAGAGAGTAGATGAAGAACTCGATCCACATGATAAATATGGGTTGTCCAGGTTTTGTTGTAGATGAGGATATCATCAAAGAAAACTAAGACAAAATGATGGATAAAAGGACATAAGACATGATTCATGAAGCTATGGAAAGTGGAGGGAGCATTACACAATCCAAAGGACATGAGAAAAAACTCATAGTGCCCCCCATGAGTTCTAAAGTAAGTCTTAGGAATGTTTTCCTCTTTCATATGGATCTGGTGGTAGGCAGACTGAACATCAAGTTTAGTAAAGAACTAGGCACCACTTAATTCATCCAAGAGGTCATCAATGATAGGAATGGGAAATTTGTCTTTAATGGTGAGTTTGTTGAGGGTGCAAAAGTTAGGACACATGCACCAAGAGCCCTATTTCTTAAGGACCATGACCACAGGAGAAGAGTAGGGGCTTGTACTAGGGTAGATAACACGTTCTTTTAGTAGTTCTTGAACTATTTTCTCAAATTCATTTTTTTGGGAAGAGGGGTGAAGATAGGGACGAATATTGGGAGGAAGGATTCCTGGGACAAGGGGAATTGAATGATCATGAACAACATAGGAAGGAGGGAGTCCCTGGGGAGTGGAAAAAACCACTTGATGTTTAGAGAGGATGGCTTGGAGGTCCTGTGGCATAGAGGGTGTCTTAGTTTCTTGTATGGAATTGAGTTGGGAAATAATACCAGGATGACCTTTTTTTAGCGTCGTTTCCATGCGATGAGAACTAACAATCTCTAGGGAACCGACGATGATGCATTGGAACTTATATTTTTGGCCCTCCTGGTCAAATTGCATGTTTAATTCCTTAAAATCCATGAGAATGGCACCCAAAGTCCTTAGTCATTCTACACCCAACACAATGTCACAATCACGCATGTCGATAGAAAACATATGAGATTTCAGGTGGTAGTCACCAATTTACAGACACACATTTTCACAACTCCCTCCACAATTCATGGACCCACCATTGGCAATCATTACCTGGAAATTATTGACTGCATAGATATAGAAATTAGTTTCTTGGGAAATGAGGCGATGAATAAAAGTATGGGTTGTTCCACTATCAACAAGAATGATGACCTTGTTATGCTTGATGTAACCAATTATCTTGAGGTTTTAGGGAGCAGAGAATCCAATGAGAGAATTTAGGGAAATGAACGGTTCTACTTTGGGAGGGTTAGAGGGAAGGGTTATGTTAGTTGATTCAGGTGACACATATGGCAGGGGAGCCTCAACATCCTCTTTTGAATCATCCTCCGAGATGGCACTAAAGAGATTTTGTTCTTTACACTTGTGTCCTATAAAATATTTTTCATTACAATTATAACAAAGGCCTTTGAGTTTCCATTCATCCATTTCGTCCCTAGTGAATTTATGGATATTTAGTGGAGTAGAAGGAGCAGTGGGAGTTATTGGTTTAGTGAGAGGAATAAAGGAGGGATTTATGTTTTGAGAAGAGACAAATTGTTGTGCTTCCTTAGATATTTTAATAGAGTCCACCCAACTCTGAGGTCGAGCCATGAGGACATGAGCACGAATCGCATCCTTGAGACCACTGATAAAACATTCTCGGAAAAAATCATGAGACATGCCCTCTGTATGAAAAACTTCTCTCACAAAAGAAGCTATAAAGTCTTCCATGGTGCTATATTGTTTCAACTTTGTCAAACGACCTAAATGGTTGGTGTTAGTGTCAAAGTGTTCATTAAGATCTTCCACAAAGTGTGTCCAAGCCACATACCCTTGGCATGCATTTTTTCTTCATTGCCAATGTTCTTGATCTAGATGGAGAACACCATACCGGAGTTTGGCCAACTCATTTGTAATGCCATACAAAGAGAAATAATGTTTCATTTGAGTTACCTAGCTAGTGGGATCAGATCCATAAAATTTTGTCACATCCACACGTGGAAGGCATAGGTCATGATGAAAGTGATGGGGATGAAAATTACAGGAATGAGAGGAAGTTTCACCTTTGATATGCAAAGGTGGGTTAGATATGGGAAGATATACAGGGATATGCATCTTGGCACAGATCATCGTAGTGATAGATTCAAGTTTGGTAGTAATGTATTGTTTGAGATCTTCTTTGAGTTCCTTTATTGAGGCAACGATGGATGAATGCATCTTTTTATTGATGGTGGAAATATTGGCACTGATCTATCGCACTTCTTGTTGTGTTTCTATGAGATTAGAGTGCAAGGTAGTGAAGTGAGCTTCCAAGTCTTGGCTACGGGTATGGGCCATGATGACAAGGGAACATTAAAAGGGGTGGGTGGGACCACACAAAAAATGGGTTATGGGTGAATTATATTACAACGATCAGGGTGATGAGTGGAATCCAATGAAGTAAACCGAAATAAGGGTGTTGGAAGGGGGTCAGGTCCATAAGAAAAAAAAAATTGTTGAAAAATGATCAGTATGAATGTGATAAGGGAGAAGAGAAAAATACAACGGAATAGGTCTCAAATAATGGTGCCAACAGGATCCAAACTCTTTTTTTTTTTTTTTAACTCCTATGGAGTTATACTCCGATCTGAATAATATTGTAGTGATGAAATGCCCAAATCCTTAACATGAATAAATGTGTAGAAATTTCTCAACTCGAATGCAAGAGACACAGGTGCACCGCAATAGATATTGTCTATTCTATTTTTGTTTTTATCCCAAGGGTTAGGTATTCAAGGGTTCTACAGACAAGGGTTTTCCCTGTTGTATAGCTCTTTGATATACGTGCAAAGTCCAATAGTAGTACTTGGACCAATATCTCAGGGAACCAACTAAGGAGGCTAGACCATGCTCTTAGCCATACTATTCGACTACCCAGGTACTAGAGAGTATCTTCCCAAGTGTTGTTCTTGGTGACAATATAACAGTCAGGAGGTCGATCGATTTATCTATGAAGGGTTTTCTAAGATCTATGTTGATCTGTATACAGGTGTTTTCTAATGCGCTACCACTCAAAGGAGTACCAACAGGGGTTACAAGGGTGGCCAATAGATGTGCGCTTAAGAACCACTTGTATTTCCTGCATGTATGAATCCCTGACCATGGATTTATGTGTGCAATGACATATCTCTTTTCTATCATTAACCCAAAATTAACCCACAATTTTCTGCCAAGGAAGGTGCTCTGATACCACTTGTAATATTCCAGATATAAAAGTACGCATAATAGAAATAGATAGGTAGAAATAATAGATGAACAACAATATAACTGGAACAACACCACAATAATACCAAAATGGTGCAAGAATAATATGAGAAATAACACTTTGATTATTGAGAGCAATGCTCACTTGCCTCTTCGAGGGGGAAACCTTCAACAGAGTAGAGATCTATTACAATAATATCCAAGACAAGAGTTCTCATACCCTCGACTCATATTTATACTAAATACCTCTATCAAAAGAATCATCTAGAGGAAGATCCTTCTAGAAGCGGAAGCTTCTATTAGGTCTTCTTACATTGGACTTATTCTTCCTTATTGCTATGCCTTATTAATATTGACCTTTATTACATGGAAATATATTATTCTACCTACGTGAGGGGTTAGGTCCCTAACAAACAAAAAAATTTAGAAATAACCAATGATATCAATGTTTCAAACTAATCACTTCAACATAGAAGATATTCTACCAAAACACTCTTATGCATGAAAAGATAAATGTATAGCAGCAACAATATGTATGCGAATTTCAAGTTATAATGACAAGAATGATATAAAGACTTTTTCAATTTGATAGCACTTTGCCACTTACAATTTCACTATTTAAAACAAATCTACAAGTGGCTTCAATGGGTTGTCAAAACACTTGTAACAAAAGTAAACTAGGTGATGATGACAACAGAAAAACCACATCATAAAGTACTTAAATTAGGCAATTAAACAAACACTTTATCATATAATTATAGTAGTTTTCATAGTAAAATTGTTTGGTGGTTTTATGGACAATTTAAGAGATATTAAGGGGTTTCCATGATGGATGTAATAACAGTTAGAAAAAAAAACAACAACCTTCAACAACCTTCATAATGTTGCACTTAGAATGATAGCAAAGGGAATATTAGTTCCTTGGGTAGTAGTACCTAAGCTAGCGTAAATTTATGCATAGTTTTTTAGGTTAGTATGCTTGATAGGGTTGAAAAATAAAGGTTGTAGCAATGAATATAGAAGTAACAGTATGGATGTTAGTGTTAGTGAGAGTGTTAGGTATCTAGAGAGATAATGGAGGACATTCAATGTAAGGTGGACTAGGGCCATTATATTATTAAATAAGGCCCACTATGGTAGTTATATATAATAAATGGGTAATTAGATATAATAAATGTA
Source organism: Picea sitchensis (assembly GCA_010110895.2). Lineage (NCBI taxonomy): Eukaryota > Viridiplantae > Streptophyta > Pinopsida > Pinales > Pinaceae > Picea > Picea sitchensis. The sequence continues at coordinate 19,394 of SNQJ01S0025633.1, forward strand.
AGAGGAATTCTTAGAAGGTTCCACTTCTAGAAGATTCCTCCTCTAGAAAGTTCTGATGTGATGGTAGCACTATATAAAGGGGTTCAAGCCATGTAATGGGATATGAACTGAAGTATTTTATTTTAAGTCATAGCTCAATAGGAGGATGCCCCCTTGAAGAGGCAATTGAACAGGAGAGGATCCATTCCATAATAGGATCCAATGTCTGGTGTTTCCCTACCTCAAGGGTTTTATTATAACAAAAGTGTGGTTTTTCTATATTTTTCTTTGAATATTTTTGGTATTTCTATATTCAAGTATTTGGTACTTAACAATTGGTATTATAGCACCTTCCTTTGCGAGAATTGTGGGCAATTTTTATTTTTATTTTTCATTTTTTTCAGAGAAACCAAAGAGGGCCATGACATTCCATATGATTCATGTATATTTTTGTGAAAACATTTAAGAAACTGGTTGTCTATCTGAGTTCCTCTTATAAAAAAACCCAATTTAAAAAAAAATCATCTGAAACAGACTCCGGGAAGTAAAGTTATTGAAGTTTTAAAATCTTCAAATTTTCAAAGTTTTTTCGTGGATGACGACACGATTTTTTGATTTTTGTAGAACCTCGAGGCCTATTTTTTTCTAATGAATTCAACTATAGGAGACATCCTCCAGCTTACAACCTATGAGATGTGGAATATAGCAGCTATGTGAAGTCTTATCCTCAGCTTACAAACCTGAGAGAAAGCCCATAATAAAGGGTTTATGGTTCCATCCTGGGACAAAGGATAGGAATGTATATGGCCTCCTCCATGACATGAGAGAGAATAACACTAGATGATTATCTGATGTAAGAGTGATTTGTTGAGTTAGGGAAATCTCAAAAAGCGTTGGGAACATCATCATGAGAATAAGAATGAAGATGATGCGATGGCCTCCTTTGAAGAACAACAGAGTTGATGTGCAGACTCCAGATGATCCTCTTTTTGATGGAAGTGGGAAGAATATCTATAGAGAAGAAGTCACTATGTATGAGCATACGTGCACGTGTGAGGACCTAGCTCATCTATGTAATGCAATGAATCAGGTTTATGGCATCCCTATGGATGGGCCCCCTAGTGGATGAGCACTAGTGGGTGTATCAGATCCTTTGCTATACATTGTTCAAGAGTCAGAACTACCTGTAACCCTAGTTATTGTGTAAAGGGTACAGGTCGACCCTATCTTATTGTGTCTAAAGATAATTAATCGTAATATTAATATTAATTATAATAATAAACAATTATTATGTATAAGTGAGGTCAGACCTATTGTCCCAATAGACACTTCAGTTGATAGGATAAGTATAATATAAGTAATATGGAATCTTTCATTTTAAGACACACACTCACTTGCAAGTTTTGTAAATTTCAGCAATCACACTTCTTGGTCAAAGTTGTGCACCTCTCTTGGGTGGTAGGGTTTCTAGGTTTTATGCACCCTATTTTGTGCTAGGATATTCTTGGTGGTAAAGGTATTTCTCTTGAAGATTATAGAAAATGATTTAGTTGGGTTTTTATCCCTTGTTTGAGAATGGTTTCCAAGTATATATCTTGTGTTCTTGTGCATGGTGCTTCTTCATGTGATCTTGGTTGCTGCAACATTTATGGTTATGGCTAATTGTTAAAATCGAATGAACTTCATGTTTAACTTAATGCTATGAAAACTTAGCATGGAATCATAGCTTAGGTCATGAAATAAACCATTTCACAAAGCATTCACCAAGTCTCATCCCTTATTAGCAAATCCTCCACTTTTGCAAAACCGTACGACCTTCCCAGGTTTCCAAAAAATTCTGTATGGCCCTCATTCTTGAAGTGTTTCAGCCCCTAAAAATTAGATGTTAAAGCTAATTCCATCATATAAGAGTACGAAATCTTCTAGAGCATCTCCAGAATCTCTGAGTACTTAATTTCAAAAAATTTTGATTTTTGGCCCTAGGGTTTCTAGGGTGCCAAAATTTCCTACATAAATATATCTGGATTTCCAAAATAAGAAAAGAAGATATATTCACTGAATTAGAGAAGAAAATAAGAAAATAAGATGACGTCAGAGCAAGGAAAATAATCATCTACTCAGTAAGAGATCATCTCTTACCCTAGATTGCAAACCTGAAGACTGCCTACAATATGTACAAAACCCTAAAAGGAATTTTTTAAAGTGACAACACTGTCAGAGCCCTTGCCTTGAGAAGTCAACTCCAAAGTACTAAGATGACGAAATATGACACAGTTGAACTTTTCTTCATGATGTTATCATAAGTTAAATAACAACTAGAGACAATTGGAGAAAACATCTATGACAAAAAACTTGTCCTAACTACTCTTCAGAATCTTCCAAAATCATGGGATCCCTTCCTCCAGAGCATCAGTGGAAGAGAAAATCTACCAACATTTGAGAGACTATGGATAGATTGTACTCAAGAAGAACTAAGACTCATAAATAGAGGAGTCGAAGATAACTCAGAAGAAAATCATGCTCTTACACTTCATACCAGAAAAGGAGGAAAATTGAAAAGAAACTTCAGGCAAACATTTAAAGAAGAAAATCCTTCATATCAAAGAAGAGACCTCTAAAATGTTCAATGCTACAGATGTGACAACTATGGACATGTTGCTAAATATTGTCCAACCAGAAAGAAGGAAAAACAATACGCCACAACTGCCGACGTTGATCCTGATCCACCTCAAAATAATGAAGAAGATGAAATGAAGTAAGTATTTTTTTTCTAAAGAAGCGTTACTAAAAATGGTTAAAATCCACGCAGTTTTAGATCTTACAGGTGAATTGCATTTTTTAATAAAGAATATCTCTTCTTATGAAAGAAAAATTCAAAACTTGGACCATTATCCATAGTACGGGAGCCCATTCAAAACTTGGACCATTATCCTTGGTATGGGAGTCCAAAACTTTGTCTCTTGTGCAAGGAACAAAGAAGAAAACATTTTTCTTGAAAGAAGGATACACTGAATCTTCAAAGACATTCCAGATCGACTTCCCTAGTCAGAAACAGATTAATAAAAGAAGAATCGTTGTCTTTAAAGAAGAGATAATCCTTCAAAGGATCCAAAGAATCTCAAGATGGAAATTAACAGTAAGACTATACCTTCTCCCCCTTCAACAATTAAGAGGGAGAAAGACATTATTCCAGTTGATCCACTTGCTCTAGTTGATATGTTCAAAGATATTTCAGTAGGGCATAACAGGCCTACCTAAACTCACTCTACTAGAGGTAGAGAAACATAAAACTTCTCAAGGCACATTCCGAGAAAGAAAAGATATATATTTTTCGAGCTATCCTTCAATCATGAGCCACTTCATTAATGTTGAGACCCCTTGTCTTAGAGAAGCAAAAAGAGAACTAGTATGATAATATATCATAACAGAAGAATACCAATACATATTAAATAATGATGATAAGATATGATTCGTGAACTAGAAAAGGAAGTTTGTGGTAACTTCCAAGTGGATCTATAAGATCAAGCATGTAGCTGATGGAAGTGTTGAGAAATTAAAAAACATGATCTATAGTCAGAAGTTTCTCATAAACAGAGGGAGTTGTCTATGATGATACACTTGACCTAGTGAACCTGATACACTTCCATCCGTATTAGCTTCCATGAGTTGGAAACTATATCATATAGACATATTCTTGATGAATTTGGATATCAACGAAAGTATCTCTTATCCAAACCTATATTATTACAATTTTGATGAAAAAATATTGATTTTGATGACTTATTCAGAAAGCCTTGCTTTTGAAAACAAGCAAGCATTGACTTCTGATTTTCATAAAGGATCTGAGTATGATACACTACTTCTTGGGGAAAAACATATGACAGAGGACCGATGAAATTTTCCTGATTCAAAGAAAATATTTAATGGGAATATTAAAGAAGTATGACAGAATGCAAATACACCGTGATGGATTTAAAGAAGGAGATTGATGATGATTCAGAAAAAACTAATCCACAGTTGATTGGATCACTGATGTATCCGGTTAACACTAGACTTTATTCTTGTCATACAGTGAATGTGATGAGTCAACCGAGACAAAATCACTAGGAAACAACAAAACATTTATTAAGACACAGTTGGGTATGGTTTGAGATATTCCTCCAGTGTGAACTTGAGTTTACAGAATATGCCGATTCAGATTGAGCAGAAAGTACAGTGGACTGAAAGAGCACATCCAGTTGATGTTCTACCTTGAATTCTCCCAGGGTTTCCTGAAACAACTGGAAACAAAACTCTATGTCCTTGAGTGTACTAAAGACAGAGTATATAACAATGAGTATGAAAAACAATGTGGCTTCAAAAACTTCCGACAGATTTACTTGACCATGAGATGGATCCTATGATGATAAATAAAAAACCATGTGTAAAGTTCCTTGAGATTCCATTATTTCTTGATGGTTCAAAGAAACAATGAAATGAAATACCTTTATATGATACAAGGGAAAGATTGTATACTTGTAGTACCTTTCTACACCTGAGCAGACTGCAAACGTTTACTTGGTGAAGAAATCATTCTGAGTTAAGAGGGAGTATGGATGACCTTAGCCAAAAACAAAACTCAGAGTACATCAGTATGAGACTTGTCTTGATGGAGAATGACTCCCTAGATGACAGGGAGTGTTAATGAATGAAACTATAGGAGACATCCTCCAGCTTACAACCTGTGAGATGTGGAATATAGAAGCTATGTGAAGTCTTACCCTCATCTTACAAAACTGAGAGAAATCTGCTAATAAAGGTTTATGGTTCCAACTTGGGACAAAGACTAGGAATGTATATGGCCTCCTCCATGATGTGAAAGAGAATAAATCCATATGATTATCCGATGTAAGAGTGATCTGTTGAGTTATGGGAAAAAAAAAAGCGTTGGGCACATCATCATGAGAATAATAAAGAAGATGATGTGATGGCCTCCTCTGAACAAAAACAGAGTTGTGTGAAGACTCCAGATGATCCTCTTATTGGTGGCAGTGGGAAAGAATATTTGTAGAGAAAACGTGACTATGGATGAGCATAAGTGCACATGTGAGGACCTAGCTCATCTATGTAATGTAGTGACTCAGGTCTATGGCATCCCTATGGATGTGGCCCCTACTAGATAAGCACTAGTGGGTGTATAATATCCTTTGGCATATATTGTACAAGAGTCAAACCTACCTATAACCCTAGTTATTGTGTAAAGGGTACATGCCGACCCTATCTTCTTGTGTCTAAAGATAAACTGTAAAAAGAGAATTAATATTAATATTAATATTAATTATTATAATAATAAACAATTGATATGTCTAAGTGAGGTTGGCCCTATTGTTCCAATAGAAACTTCAATTGATAGGATAAGTCTAATATAAGTAAGATGAAATCTTTCATTTGTAGACACACACTCACTTGCAAGTTTTGGAAATTTTAGCAATCACACTTCTTGGTCAAAGTTGCACACCTCTCTTGGGCGCTAGGGTTTCTAGGTTTTGTGCACCCTCTTGTGTGCTAGGATATTCTTGGTGGTAAAGGTATTTCTCTTGAAGATTATAGCAAAGGATTTGGATGGGTTTTTCTCCCTTGTTTGAGAAGGGTTTTCCAGGATATATCTTGTGTTCTTGTGCATGATGCTTCTTCATCTGATATTGGTTTCTGCAACATTTATGGTTATGGCTAATTGTTAAAATGGAATGAAATTAATGTTTAACTTAATGATATGAAAAATTAACATTTTTCCAAAAATAAATTTCATATATGAGTTACTTTTTCCAAAATAGTTGATTTGAAAAAAACAATCACCCAAATCGGAGCTCCGAAAGTGAAGATATCGCTGATTTAAAATGAGCCATTTTGGGGGGTTTTTGGTGACAACAACAATATTGCAAAGTTTATTTATTTTTTATTTATTTATTTATTTATTTATTTTACTGGGGGAATCGGAAACTCGTGGTTCTCGTACTCGCGTGACATGGGGTCGATCCCCGTCTGCTACCACTATAACCCCAGGTGCAACCACCCAACCCGCAAGAATGGCGCACGAGTAAATCCGGGTGAGAATCGAACATGAGACTTCATTTTACAAATTTCCTTCCATTTACACGGCACTTGCCAATCCATCTACACCCGTGCGGGCCTGCAAAGTTTATAACTTTGCACAAGGTGTTTATATTTCTACCAGATAAATTCCATCAGATATATTATTTTAACATTTTTCTTTTTGTAATTATATGTAGTGTTTCCAACGGATATGAACTCTCAACTCAGGGAAATTTTACGACGGATTGAAGCCCTAAAATCCAGTATGCATGACCACCTGCAAGGAATCAAGGCTAGTCTGCATGGCCACACAAACAATTATAACAATAGTCAATAGTCATTCTCTCCTACAAGAGAGATATGTTATAGAAAACATCATGGATGAATATAATCAAGAAGTATATGCTTGGTATGATTTTGAGGCCGATTGTGATGCTTGGTATATGGATAGTTCTCATTTTTAGGATGAAAACCACTTCCATATTTTATTTCATGAGTCTACTCTACCTTTTATAGAGAACGTCAATGTGACAAATCAGGAGCCAATTATGATTACTAGTGTTGATCCTACATATTCTACAATGGTATTATTCCTTCTAGATTCAACTATGACCCTTTCCCACTATGTGGATGGATCTTCTTATTTAGATCCACATGACATGTGTCGGTATTTGGAGCATCATTTTAATTTGGTTATTTGGTTCCAATACCTTATGCATGGAGTTCACATGAGCACTCGAACATGGGACCCTGTTTTACAATGGTGGTTGGACTACTTTAGTATGGTAGCTTTCATTTCTACATGGGACCATGTTTCTCTAGTCTACTTCAGCACTATGGTCCACACTTATCCATGGGACTCTGGTATATGGTTGTCCACCCTCATAACAAGTATTGAGGACAATGATTTCATAAGGGGGATGGAATGTTAGGTAGATAGAGAGGTAGTGGAGGCCATTCAATGTAAGTTGGACTAGGTCCACAATATTATTAAATAAGGCCCACTATGGTAGTTTGATATCATAAATGGGTAGTTAGATATAATAAAAGTAAGATGAATTCTTAGAAGGTTATGCTTATAGAAGATTCCTCCTCTAGAATGTTCTCAGGTGATGGAAGCACTATATAAAGGGGTTCAAGAAATGTAATGGGATATGAATATAATTATTGTATTTGGAGTGGTATCTCAATAGGAGGACACCTCCTCAAAGAGGCAAGTGAACAAGAGAGGATGTCTTCCATAACAGGATCCATCGTATGGTGTTTCCCTACCCTAACGGTTTGATATAATAAAGTGATGGTTTTCTATATTGTTTCATATATCTTATGTGGTGATTGTATTCAAATATCTTTGGTACTATTTTGGTATTTAGTATTAAGATTTAATTTGGTACTTAACATAGAGTTTCAAGAAGATAGTTTGAAAGTTTGTGTTGATCTCATTCATCCACAAGAGTATACAAAAAATTCCTTTTAGGGTTTTATAGAGTCAATAATAGTAACAATATCACTTGGGAAATAAAATAATGATAATGATTAACTAAGGGAAGAGTTATCTGTAAGAGGTGTTGGCACTTCGATGCCTTAAGCATCTAAATCTTTAAAGAAGGTTTTGCTAGAGAGTAGGTACTTCTAGGCCCTAGCGTACCTTCCTTCCTTGTATTTTTTGAAAGAAAAGTAATTGGTGATTAGAGTGAGGTTACTAGAGAGCTATCACTTTAGGGCTATAATAATCACTCAAAAATGTATAATTGGCAAGATAAATCTAGCACAAGAGTTATAGGGAGAAAGAAGAATTTGTTGTGTCTCCCCTAGGGTTTAAACAAGTAATTTCATAATCTTAGACATGAAACAAGTAAATTTTACCACAAACATCCATTAGATGAATGAAAATGTAGATTTTATACTTACTTCTCCAATAATAATAAATTCAAACCCTAGTTGAAGAATATTCCACCATGAAAAATGCCAAAACACGCCACCATAAAGCTTCCCCAAGAGATGCGCACTAGTTATTTCAGCCAATAAAACTTAAAGAGGGATAAAATTCCAGTCCACCACTTGTGTGTGATGAGTTATGATCCAAATGAATGTCAATTTTGTTTATTTATACAAAAATTTGACCTTAATTAAGTTTTAGGTAAAAAAGACAGGTTGACTTGGGTAATTTCTTACAAAATTAAATTCTAGACAAAATAAAATAAATTTGCATGTAAAGACCCTACTAGGGGTGACGTGATTCCCTTATAGGGTGACATTGAACCTCTATCATGGAATGATGGGATGAGGGAGTGAAACGTTGGGCCTCAAAAGGAAAAAACCATGCCCACATGTTCCAATAACCTCATGATTACCCCTAAGGTAACAACCATTGCGTGTAGAAATGTCTAGGGTTGCATGGGTGACATCCAAGGCCACCAAAGGCCAACGTTCAGGTGGGAAAGGAAAAACCACCTAGGTCTAGGTCCACCAAAATTCCTCTAAAGGAAACATCCTTCTTCTTCTTGGCAGAATCCCTTCATCTCCATCTCGCCCCTTGGCTAGGGTCTCAACATCCATCAAGTGGGCTTTGAGCCCTCATGAAGGTACAAGCTCGTCATCTCTCCATGTACCTTTCCACCAGGAAAGGTCCTGCAAAGACAAAAATTATTCCCTACAAGGGTCCATATGTCACAGACATCATATTACATAAATCACATCTAATAATCAAAACTTCCAAACATGTGCATTAAACCCCACTAAAACAAAACAAATGCTCAAAACATTATGCAACTTGACAATTTTAGGGTTTGGAATGGTCTCAGGGTGTCCTATTGGTTCAGTCTCCCTTAATTCAAGGTTGTCTCCCTAATGGAGATTGATCCAATTCATGCAAGCGTATGAGGTGGTGAGGGGAAAACCTTTGGGCATGGGGTGCATGTGATAGTAGGGAAATGTAAGACTCACCTATGGTTTCCTTTGTTGAGGGTGAGCTACACCTTGTCATGGATGCAAATGTTTCCAAGCTAACTGATTTCCATTTATTATTTTTATATTTTCTTTCTTCCTTTGGCTTTCTTTTTCATGTTGCAAGGAAAGAGTTGATGGCCACTTCCCTAGCTTGGTGACCAACTAGTGGCAGTGTTACCCAAAATAATTTCAAGGAAATGATAAGGCTAGATGGTGATGCGACCCCCTTTCTTTTGGCCATGCAACCAAGAGCCACTACCCTGGCTTGGTGACCAGTTGGGTGGTAGTCTCATACAAATACATGTTCATGGTCATGATAAGATGTCTCATGATGAGACCTTCTATCCACCAATAAATTCCTTGAGTGTTTTATTCATATGTGGGTCCCCTTTTCTTGGTGGGAAGAGTTTCAGTGCTTTCTCGGGGATCCTTGGGTGAAGCATATTGAAGGTTTAAATTTGGCTCTTAACTTTTTCCATCTACATTTCCCCATTGGCCTTTAGCCCCTTCTTCCCATCAATTAAGGTACAACCCTTTCCAAGTGGATCCTTCCCCAATGCCAAAAAATGTGGATAAATGGGGGGGGATAAATATGGAAAATGGTAAGTATGGAGGGAATGGGTGATGACTCTTCAAAGATCTACTAGGTAACAACCTATCCTAAAGGGAAACCAACTTACTAGGGCACCATGTGACTCTCCCAGGTTTGAACAAGGAAAAGAGAATAAATTAAAGAAAACGTTATGAAATCCAGAAAGATTCAATGCAACATGTTTAAATGTTTTAAAAATTGGAGCGATACATACCATGATACCCAAACTTATTAACTCATGGAGCAAGACACATTTCCATTTCAGGACCAGGACAGTGTGATGTATACTATTGTCGATGCTATGTGGGATCAAATATGGATAAAAGGGGCCCTTCGAGGCTATTCTCAAGTCATTTGGCTCTCGACACTCTATGTCTAGGAACTGTGGGACTCGAGACATGATCTCCTTAGTTACCCCTAATTTTTGGGGTAAGAATGCCCACACACTCAAAGTCGCTATCACCTATCACGGGGAAATCCCACCCATCAATAAGACAAAAACACCACAAGTTGTCTTTCATACATGTTGATTTTTTATGTTTCGGTGTCTTACTACGATAAAAAATTAATATGTGTTGGCATCTCTCTTCTGCAATTCAAGGCAATCCCATGCACATGTTGTAGTAAAAATTAAAAGAAGATAAGCATGTTATTAACCTCCCTCAATTTGATTAAGGTTATATGTAATTACCGATGACATCCCAATAATGGACACTTGTCATGTGTAATGCAAGGTCACTAACTAGGTGGAAAACACATGCATACAAAAGTAGGTGCACCAACTATTGAATGCAATTCACAACATATTTATCATGACAATGCCTAATGATATTATTGTTTCCCATCAATATGTCTTCCATGATCGATAAACCAAGAGAGTCTCTTTAATGAAGGCGGGGGTGAATATGCAAATATCATGGTTTCCATTATGTCGAATGGTTTTCAAATCAACAAAAGGGTTGAAAACATTGATGGATGATTGTTTTTTGAACGACTCTTTTCACTTTTTTTTTTTTTTTCTCTTCTTTACTCGATGAAATCCCATATTTGCAACGTTAAATCTTTAGTACACATAGATTATTGAGTTCTCATATAGGGAAATTTGAATGGTTTGGTTGATGTATCCTCACAATGACAATAAAAAGACCATGCTCATTTCGTTCTCCATTGCAACTGCTAGTGGTATATATTGATATCATAGCTTGACATGACTTAAAGTGAATGTAGGATGAGGAATACAGGAAAGTGTAGGAACATATGCTTAAAGTTGATGCCCCACCACTTCACCTGCAACATGAGTTTTGGAAAGATAGGTTAATGTTGATTTGGTATTGATATAACTATCTTCAATATGTTGACATACAATTTTGTGAATTAAATTTATGAATCAAATTTAGACATAAATTCAAATCTATATGAAAAATTCTTTTTTACCTAAACATCACCACTACAATCACACTTATTTTAAATTCATTTACATTTTACTTATTCATATATTTACACCTCTTATTATATTATTCTATTAACTTTTGAATCTTACATATAATATATTTTAACTTATCTTATGTCAATATTGACTTTAATGTTACAACAAAATCATATCTTTACTTCTCTTGTTTAAAATTGGTTTCAATTTTATAACATATGCCTAATTTTATATTTTTATTTTAAAATTAATTTAACTTTACAATTAAATTGATTTAAATACTATTATGAACATACTTTTCAATGTTATATTTATACTATTAATGAAAACAATTTTATTTATTTATTTAAGTCGATTAATATTACAATGAGGAGACTTTTACCTATTACATTCTAATATTGTTTTTATTAAATTCTAATTTCAACATATTTCTACTTATTATTTTTGTTTTTCTAATGCAAAATAATTATTTTATATCTTAAATAAAAGATTGATTTTATAATGATGAAGATGGTTAATGCTTAGTGAGAAAAAAATTGGTCTATGGGATCTCAAGAAAAATAAGATATTAATTGGATTTTTTTTAAATGTTATTTTTATGTTTGAAATGTCTTAAGAGAAGTATTCGAAGGTCACCAAAGTTTTAGTGACTTAGAAGGTTACGAACATCAATATTGTGATAAGTATTTTGAAATTGGGATCTAATTTGGGTACATGCAGGGAACTTTATGAGAAAGTGTTTTCCATCTTCAACCCTCTTAGTGTCACAAAGGTGACACATTCTTTCTTTCCATGGTGTTTTGGAGATTTTCCAACACCTAATTTCACTATACAACTCATGAGAACTAGTTCTTTTTTAGCAATATTGATTCTCTTCTTCAATGTTAAGGTTAACCACCTCCTTATAATATCTTAATTTTCTTTTAACTTTTAATTTTTTACCACTCCATAAATTCTCCTTAAATTTAACTTATACAATATTTGTATAATAATAATTAAAAATAAAATTAATTAACCATAAAATTATTTAAACACTTTTATTTTGGTGTTTAACTATTTACAAACATCTCATATAAAAAAGTTATATTTTTTTTTGTAAACAGCCGTGTTAACATCAATTTTTTTTTTTAAGTGATTAGTGATTTTTTTTGGAAAGAGCCGTGTTAACATTTTTAGTGATTAGTGATTTTAATGGAACATAGGTACATGTGCTATTGCAAATCAATCTTGGGAAGACGAAGTAAAATAAAGTTTAAAAAATTTAGATAATATATAAGAGATTATTATAATTGAAGATGTTGTTTAATTAAGAGATTATTATAATTTATAATTGAAAATGTTTAATTAATAATATTGGTATGAAAACATACAATTTTGTTATTAAAAATACGTTAAAAAAATTTATTTACAAAATTTAAGATAGTATTAAAACTATATTTCTAATTTTAATTTTTTAAAATTTTAAGAAGTAAATTTGAACTCCTCATAATAATGTTTATTATATATATGCTACTGCTGAAGAGAGTATTTAGGATAACCATGTATTCTAAGAGAATATTTAGGATAACCATGAAATTAAGTGAAAATTTTCATATTATTTTTTTTACTTTATTAAACAAATCCCATTGTGATGGTGTATGGCTTTCGAAATTGGTCTCATGATATTTAAAACGTTTAAAACCTGAGTTGCGGGGTGCATGAACATGTGTTCCATTTGATTGGAGGAACCTTCTTGTATTTTATGACCCAGAGAAACTGATATACATAGGACGCCCGATAGATATATTAATACTCCTATATCTTAGACTAAAAAATACTGATTGACGATGGTTAGTGTGCAAACTTGTTTCCTTACCCAAAATGTGATGGTGTCATTTCTTCAAAATCTTGGACAAGTGCATACAAATATTTTTCGTAGATGTTGTAGTTTATCTTTGCATCAAGCAATGTTTCTAAATGATTGGCCTAAGGGTGACCTTCCTATCTAAGTATTGTGAATCTATCGTAATGTGAAGTGTCCAACTCAATATCAAAGGGTTGTTGGAGATCTACTATGTGAAGCTCTAGATCTAAGCATAACATTTTTTTTTTTTTTTAAATCTCATAAGTTGTCTTCGACCATGGGAACGTCATAGGATGGGAGGGTTGATGTAAATGATTAACAATATAAGGTAAGTGTGGATTAAATCACTACCACTAAGTAAGTTCTATAGTGATTTTATTGTAATTGGTGTTGGTCATTGGATTTTTTTGATAAGATTTAGAGAAAAGCCTCTATGAGTGATAGAAAACCATAAATATTGGATGGTTCTGATTTCAAATATGGTTTTCTTACACTTGACCTGTGGTTGATGAATCCACAGTAGTTCAAATGCTATATGGATGTGATGGAGGTGACCTACCTATCTCTTGTTAAAAATAAAAGTATCATCGAAGTAGATACTGATGAAGAAACCCAAGCATGGATGAAAGGTATCATGAATAAACCTCATGAAGGTAGCAGGTGCATTGGTGAGTTTGGAAGGTATCAATAGACATTCATACATTCCAAATCTAGTTTTGAATGTTGACTTCCATGTGT
>SNQJ01S0025633.1:42333-63644 GCA_010110895.2 Picea sitchensis
ATGATTTACATTTGAACTAGAAATAATCTATTAATATGAATACTATTGGAATAAATATAAACAAATTCTCTTAGCCAATAATTAGCCAATTATCTAGCCACCAGGTCCTGGGTTTGTGGTATCCAACACTTATGTCCCCCATTCCATCATATACATCTTGCAGCCAAAGAACTTATCTAATCTGCAATTTATGATTTTACTAGTGATAACTCACGAGGGGTTCGAAAAGATTGGCATTAATAAAGGAAAAATATATTTTCTACTGTGAGATACTTAGCCATTTTCCCCTTTTCTTCTTCCTGTCCATTATCAATTTCCCGTTATATACTTAGTCACCTTTATATGATCGTGGGTTTTGGGGTTTGTGGGATGAGATATCTTCATCTCCATCTATATCCTCACATGGCCCATCCAACTGACTGTTGTTCCTTTCCATACTTAACCAATTTTATGGTCGTGATTGTTGGGTTAGCACTTACGAACTCGACCACTTATTGTTCTGTGATATACATCTTGCACTCAAAACTTTCATGAGCTACAATTCCATCGAGGACTCCTCAAACTCACAAGATTCACTCTACGAGGGTTCACAAATTTCTCAAAGTATTTGTCACTTCCTTCCATCCCCACTAACTTCACGTCCTTCCTAATATACATTAACTATGCTCTTACTAGTGAGAACTGAACACACTGGTACGAAAGAATTGGCACCCAGACCTTCGCCATATACAAATTGACTACCAGACTCTAACATTGTCCCCTCTTTCGTGTTACACATTATGCATTCAAATGTTCAGAGCTATAGAATTTTACCGTTGGTGCCTCACGTCTTCTTGGGAGACCTTGTTACCCTATTTTGGATCCTTGCATTGAAGGGTTCACGAAATCTCCAACTCCTAGTCACTGTTTCTTTTTCCACCCATCCTCATAATTATTTCCAAATATGAAACACAAATGGTTTAATACTAAAACTCCGTCATGCAACAACCATAAAAATCGTCATTAATAAGAAAAAGTCTCGAGGACTAACCATGCCTACAAAACTTGTCCAGAAACATGCAAAGAATATCTTTCTAGGTAATGGAAAATCTATTACAAATTTCAATATATTAGAGAAAACAAGTTTGGGCCAACGTTTCCTTGTTCCACACTTGGACACTTTTTCGATTGCGGGTTCCCGGATTGACGGCCTCAAAATTGTGTTTCGAATCTTTTGCGAGTTGCAAAAAGTGTCCAGAGTTCCACAATATACAATTTTTTCGCTGGAATGCCTTGTCACGAGCACCGCCGTCCACCATTTTTTTCCTTTCTATTTCTTATGGATTTCAATGAAATTTGCGAATCGAACAAGATACTGCAAATTGGAAGATGATTTACATTTGGACCAAAAATAATCTATTAATATATATTAATATGAATACTAATGGAATAAATATAAACACTTTCTCTTTTATTTTTTTATCTTTTCTCCCCCTCTATTATCCCTTTGCGGTTCTATATTTAGTCGCATTTATATGATCACGACCTCCTTGATTCACAAATCGACATCTCTTTATCTATATCTTCACACCATGATCTCGACCGACAGTGGTCCCTTTCAATACTTATCCAATTATCTGACCATTGGGTCTCGGGTTTGCGATATCCAACACTTATGTCCCATGTTCTGTCATATACATGTTGCACCCAAAGAACTTTAGTGATCTGCAATTTATTCTTTTACTAGTGAGAACTCACCAGGGGTTTGAAAAGATTAGCATTAATAAAGGAGCAGTAGATGTTCTTCTGTGAGATGCTTAGCCCTTTTCCCCTTTTCTTCTTCCCATGTATTATCACTTTCTAATTATATACTTAGTCTCCTTTCTATGATCGTGGGTTCCAACATTGGCGGGCTAACATATCTTCATCTCCATCTATATCCTCACACAACGAATCCGACCGACCGCTGTTCCTTTTCATACTTAGCCAATTTTATGCCCACGGTTTTTGGGTTGGCTACTGCGAACTTTGTTTCTTCTTGTTCCGTTATATACATATTGCACTAAAACATTTCATGATCTATAATTCCACCGCAAACTCCTTATCCCTTTTTCCCTTTTCTTATTCCCATGTGTTATCGCTTTCTGGTTATATACTTAGTCTCCTTTCTATGATTGTTGGTTATAGCATTGGCGGGCTAACATATCTTCATCTCCATCTATATCCTCACATGACGAATCCGACTGATCTTTGTTCCTTTCCTTACTTAGCCAATTTTATGGCCGCAGTTGTCGGGTTGGCACTTTCAAACTCTTCTTCTTCTTCTTCTGTGATATACATCTTGCAGTCAAAACTTTCGTGATCTAAAATTCTACCGTGGAATCCTCGAACTCGCAAGATTCACTCTAACATGGTTCACAAATGTTTCAAAGTATCTTTCACTGCTTTCCATCCCCACTAACTTCCCATCCTTCCTAATATACATTAATTATGCTCTTACTAGTGACAACTGAACACACTGGTATGAAATAATTGGACTGATGTACTCCACCATATACAAAATGAATACCAGATTTTGGCATCGTCCCCTCTTAATTGTTACATATTATGCATTCAAAATCTTCGAGTGATGCAATTTGACCGTCAGGGCCTCACGTCTTCTAGGGAGACCTTGTCACCCTATTTTGGATCCAATTCCTAGTCATTGTTTCCCATTCTGGACATCCTTGTACTTCTTTCCAAATATGAAACACCAAAGGTTTAATACTAAAACCCCATCATGCAACAACTGTAAGGATCATCATTAATAAGCAGAAGTCTTGAGGACTAACCATTCCTATAGAACTTGTCTAGAAAAATGCAAAGAAGATCTTGCCAGGTAATGGAAAAGCTATTACAAATTTCAATATATTAGCGAAAATAAGTCTGAGCCAACGTTTCCCTATTCCATTCTTGGACACTTTTTCAATTGTGGGTTTGCGGATTGACGACCTCAAAATTGTGTTTTGAATATTCTGCAAATTTTAAAAAGTGCCCGAAGTTTCACGATATAAAATTTTTCCTTTGGAATGCCCCATCATGAGACCAACCATATGTCATTCCATTCAGTACTTAGCACCAATTTCGCTATATCTCCATGACATTGTACATTTACTGTGCATCGAGTCTGTCCTTTTGTTTCCGTATTTCATACTTAGACACTTTTTCGATTGCGGGTTCCCAGACTGGCGGGCTGAGGATTGTGTTTCCAACATTCCATGACTAGAAAACAATACCCAGAGTTTTGTGACATACAGTTTTTTTGCAGAAATGCATCATCATTCCCTCTTCCATGTTACACATTTTATGGTCAACACTCCCGAGAGATACAATTTTACCCTCAGGCCCTCACCTCCGATGGTTGTATCTTGTAGCCCTATTTCGAAGCGTCACCAACCACTTTCGATAATTAGCCATTCCTTACTTGTTGTTCCCTGTCCCCACCACCTTCCTACTTCTCTTTGGAAATGCAATTGGCAAGCTTTAATGCTAGCACTTCGTTGTGCATGAACCTTAAACATGTCATTAATGAACGAAAGGGTCTCCTGTATACAAATTGATCGCTAGACTCCCATATCATCCTCTCTTTTGTGGTACACATTTTTCATTCAAGTTCCAAAACATACAATTTGACCCTCGGGAAGTCACGTATGCTGGGGAACCATTGTCACCCTAATTATGAAGCACGTCCGATGACTTTCCATACTTTCCCATTTCATGGAATTTCTTTTGCGGTTCCTAGGGTTGGCGGGATCACACAATCTCCAATTCTTAGGCATTGTTTACTATGACCGACCAAGGTTTAATGCTAATATTTCATCGTGCAACAACCATACAGACCGCCATTAAAAAGAAAAATCATTGACGAGATAGTGAAATTTAATTAAATATCGATTCCTCGAATTTAAATTAATTCATCTTCTCTTATTTTCTCTTTTCTGCTGAGAGACATGAAAAAAATATCTTCCCATGCAATGGGATATATATTACAACTTTCAATATATTAGAGAAAACAAATCCGCCTAGTCGTTTCTCTATTCCATAATTGAGCTTCTTTTTCCATTGCAGGTTCCGAGATAGGCGTGCTCACGTTTTCACCTCCATTGTTCTGTGTCCTGCAAACATTACCCAGACTTCCATGATATACAAATTTCCCTTTGGACTATCCTATCATACCCTCTTCAGTGTTATGCATACTGCACTCAAAAATTTCTAAGATATACAATTTGACCCTTGTGCCCTCACCTCCAACATTTGTACCTTGTAACCCTATATTGAAGCCCTCCCGACCGCTTTCAATAATTAGACACTCCTTAACTTCCCTTTCCCATCCCCGTGAACTTCGTACTTCTTTCTTAATATGAAATGAGTAACCTTTCATGCTAACACCTCACCACGCAGGAACCGTCAACATTGTCAATAATGAGCGAAATTCTTGAGGAGATCTTCCATTAATACACATTAAACCAATATATGCAGAGAGTTATATTTTTTGTTTTTTTCATCTAAAAAATGGGTCATCGCGTTGGCCCGTTCAAGAAATCTCCAATGCTTAATCTCTCATTGTCGTACCCACCATGTTCACGCTTCTATGTGTGCAATTACTGGTCTTTAATATTAATAATGCATCATGCAACAACAATCGAAATTGTCATTAATGAGCGAAAGTATCGAGGATATATCCCATTCACATGAATTGGACCAAGATTTGCACAACGTTATATTATCCCTTCCAACTCTTCATTTCAATCATCATCTGGAGAAAACAAACGTTCTTGTAAACTTATGGCAGCAGGTCAAAAACAATTTTTTGGAGATACAATGAATATCTTCGGATGTCAAGACTAGAACTTCCAGTGGTCCAGGGCATACTCTTACTATTCATCCCGTTCCTCCAAAAATGAAGTGATTTGTACCTATGTAATCGCTCGTGCAGGCTATGCCCCTGAGGTTTTTGACTGTAAGGAGGTGGTCTCTTGGTGCACTGAAAAATATATTTCAAGCCAAAGAATTATTCCACTGTGGGACCATTCTCCGGTTCCTTTGTCACCTCAGGTCTTCCCCAAGATGTTAAAATTGTTGGAGCCAACATTGACCTTCAGAGTACAAGACTGCAAGTAGTTCCTAGAAAACATCATAATGGGTTAGACATCTTAGCCGAGTTCTTCAAAGACCTGACAATAGTTTCTGAAGATATCACAAAGTTGCAGGTAAGTTCCTTTAGAAATCCATTCCAGGAAATTGCTTGGTTGTTTACAAGAATAACGGGACATGAATCCATGACAAGCATTTCCCGTATAGTTATTTATATTTTGGAATTAACAGTSAAGGAACAATTCATTTTCGATTGGGGGAAGCTAATTTACATTGAAATCTATTCCCAGCTGTCACGATTCAAAGAATCGAATAAATTTTATATTTCATACTACTTGATTTTTGCAATAGTGTATTGTTGTCTGTTTCCAAAAATTTCTCTTTCCAAGAACATAAGCTGTGAATTCAACCCAGTAACATTCTGGTAACAAGCCCTGTGGAGGGACAAGGCCTCCTGTTGTTTTTATGAAGTTTTTAATGACTTTGTCTCTTTTTTCTAACATTTATTGTTAGGGAAGGATGCTCACCGGATGTCTGTCTAGGAAACCAAGTTTTTGAACATGAAGGGGACACTTGAACAAAAGGAAAATCACAGTGTACTAATGGTCTTTGGCTCCAAGGAAAAGCTTTCTTTCCTTCCATGCCACATCACGGGAAAGATGTTTGTTATAGAAATAGCAGGGCGACAAAACCACTGGTTTCATTTTTTACATGAAAAGAAAAAAAAAAGTTCATTCCTCTTCCCTGGAAAGTCAGGGACTTCCTCTACAGAAACCTCAACAAGATTGACGAATTCCTAGGCCATTTCAAGAACTTGAACCTAACATATGCTGAAAGGATAAAAGGGTTTGACCCTAATGGGATTTTTTGAGAACATTTACTAGCAGTTGGATTTAGTATCTCTTTATCCATAGACTCCTGACTGAAGACAAAGACAGTAATGACAACACTCCTTCTTCTGGCGATTGCGACGTAGACACATTGCAAAGACTGACTAAATTGTATAGACAATAGGGAAAAGTATCTAGTGAGAAGAGTGTCCAGTCCCCCGCCAACACTCCCAAGAGCATGAAATCATAGAGAATTTCTTCAAAGACCCACCCCAGTAAGAAAGAAACCCATAAATATTCAAATGGAGGAGGAGATAAGAACCCTCCTTGCACAAAAAATGATAGTTCTCACAAAGTTCCCCGGACAAAGAAGAGAAAAAACATTATAGGGAAGGAGGACGAACCCTAAATTGAAAGTGAATAGATGCAACTTGAAATTGAAACTGAGCACATGCACAAAGATAGTTATACAATGGAAATAGCTGAGATGACATTTTTTATGAAGATGAATCCTTCGTATTCTAGAGAGTTGTTTTTGACATCCAATCTAAAAATATGGTCATTGAAAAGAGAGATGTAACAAATAAGAAAGGAAAATATCGTACAAAGATTAACTTTAGGAAAATGCGGTCGTCCCAAATCTCACTATTTCATTGCATAACCGGTGATTCTCTTGATGATTATATTGGAGGAATTGAAGCAGAGAATGCCAGACTGAAAGACCGTGTCAAGGAATTTGAGGAGGTTTCATTGCTACCCGATAGTTTCCTAGTCCTTTAGAAAAACTTGTGCCTGCTACCCCTGCAGCAAAGTTAAAAGTATCCTCTAGCCTCCTTTCATCATGTAGATTCCTTGTAGATAATAACATCAAGAAAATAATGCATCTAGTTACTGAAGCCTGGGAAAAATCACAAAATATATTTGTAGATGAATTTAAAAAATGATCAACATTTATATGAACACATGCTGACCCCTTTTTCCATCCATGCCATCAACAACTCGGATCTGAAATGAAGACAAGAGGCTAGTCCCTCCCCAAAGTAGATCAAAAAATTAAAATCATGCTGGCAAAAGAAAGTTTAGAACCTAGAACTCATTGTCGAATCACGTGAAGAAGCCATATCAGAAAAAGAAGAATTATTTAAAAACCTGACCCAAATGGACTTAGCTAGAAGTACCTACCAGTTTCAAGACCCAAAGTTAGTCCTCAAAGCCTTTTCAATGACTAAAGAAGCCTTCGATGAACAACTTGATATTTTAAAGAGGTCGTCTTTAGAAAATTTTTACGGCATCCTTGAATATCATGTAGATGAGCTCAAGAACTGGCTATTGGACTATGCATCACACAATGAAGAAATTGAATAGCCTCTGCATAGTATTTCTATGGATCTAAGGAAATTAGAAAACGATCTTTTCGACATAGAAATCCAGGATGAAATCAACATGGCACCCATGATAAGCTACATTGAATAATGGTTCCAACAGAGAATGGACAACCTCATCGAGTAAGGGCAACAACAGGTTGGCATGATTCCAACGACCATCGAAGACAACAACAAAAACACATTGGCTTCATAGTAATTCTATATTGATGTCATCTTGTTTTCTTTATCAATCCATTTATTATACCTCTTTAAATAGAAATCTCTAACCAAAGGCTCATAACTTCCAATTTCTTCTTTTCAGGTCTTCCTCTCTACCGTCGCACACTTCTTCTTTCTACAGTCCTAACTATTGTACTTATTTCTTTTTATGGTCTGTGGGAGCCCCAATCCCATTCTATATGACAAACACATTTAAATGTCCAAAAATATGGAACAAATTCTAGAAATATGTAACAAACATTATTAATTTTTGATAAATTTCAAAGAAAACTGTGCTCGATGTCAGGAAATTGATAGACTCCAGAAATATGTAACAAATTTCAAAGAAAACTATGTTGGATGTCAGGAAATTGTGTTTATTATGTTTGAATGTTTAATGTGTGTGTTTCCTCCTTTTTTCCAGGAACCCGGGGTGGGGAAAATATAAGAGAAATGCAAATTTATTAATATTTGATAAATTTCAAAGAAAACTATGTTGGGTCTATTATATTTGAATCCAGTGGCCAAATTCATCCTTTGCATGGAAGCCGCATGTACTTCAACGTGCATTTATTCCCATTCCAACCTGACAGGGACTACGCTACCATGTAACACTTGTTAGTACTTAGCCAATTTTATGGTTGCAGTTGTCGGGTTGGCGCTTTCAAGCTCGTCTTCTTCTTCTTCCGTGATATACATCTTGTAGTCATAACTTTCATGATCTAAAATTCCACTATGAAATCCTCGAACTCTCAAGATTCACTCTACCATGGTTCACAAATGTTTGAAAGTATATTTCGCTGCCTTCCATCCCCACTAACTTCCCATCCTTCCTAATATACACTAATTATTCTCTTACTAGTGACAAATGAACACACTGGTACAAAATAATTGGACCGATGTCCTTCACCATATACAAATTGACTACCGGATTTTGACATTGTCCCCTCTTCCTTGTTACAGATTATGCATTCAAAAGTTTCGAGTGATACAATTTGACCGTTAGGGCCTCACGTCTTCTAGGGAGACCTTGTCACCCTATTTTGGATCCAATTCCTAGTCACTGTTTCTCGTTATGTACATCCTCGTACTTCTTTCCAAATATGCAACACCAAAGGTTTAATACTAAAACTCCATCATGCAACAACCGTAAGGATCATCATTAATAACAAGAAGTCTCGAGGACTAACCATCCCTACAAAACTTGTCCAGAAAAATGCAAAGAAGATCTTGCCAAGTAATGGAAAAGTTATTACAAATTTCAATATATTAGAAAAAATAAGTCCAAGCCAACGTTTCCCTATTCCATTCTTGGACACTTTTTCAATTGCGGGTTCGCGGATTGACGACCTAAAAATTGTGTTTGGAATATTCTGCAACTTGTAAAAAGTTCCCGAATTTCCGCGATATACAATTTGTCCTTTCGAATGCCCCTTCATGAGACCAACCATATCTTGTTCCATTCAATACTTAGCCCCAAGTTTTTTGTATCTCCATGAAATTCTACATTTACTATGCATCGAGTCTGCCCTTATGTTTCCCTGTTTCATACTTAGACACTTTTTTGATTGCAGGTTCCTGGACTGGCGTGCTCAGGATTGTGTTTCCAATGTTCCATGACTAGCAAACAGTACCCAGAGTTCTGTGATATACAGTTTGTCCACAGGAATGCCTCATCATGTCCTCTTCCATGTTACACGTTTTGTGGTCAACACTCCCGAGAGATACAATTTTATCCTCAGGCCCTCACCTCTGATGGTTGTATCTTGTAGCCATATTTCAAAGCGTCACCAACCACTTTATATAATTAGCCATTCCTTACTTGTTGTTCCCTGTCTCCACCACCTTCCTACTTCTATTTGGAAATGCAATTGGCAAGATTTAATGCTAGCACTCCATTGTGCATGAACCTTAAACATGTCATTAATGAATGAAAGGGTCTTCCGTATACAAATTGATCGTTGGACTCCCATATCATCCTCTCTTCTGTTGTACACATTTTTCATTCAAGTTCCAAGACATACAATTTGACCTTCAGGAAGTCACGTCTCCTAGGGAACCATTGTCACCCTAATTATGAATCTCATCTGATGGCTTTCCATAGTTTCCCATTTCATGGAATTTATTTCGCGATTCCTCGGGTTGGCGGGTTCACAAAATCTTGAATTCTTAGGTGCTTTTTATTATGACCGACCAAGGTTTAATGCTAATATTTCATTCTGCAACAACCATACAGACCGCCATTAAAACGAAAAAGCATCGACGAGGCAATGAAATTTAATTAAAGCTCGACTCCTCGAATTTAAATTAATTTATCTTCTCTTATTTTCTCTTTTCTTCCCAAAGACATGCAAAAAATATCTTGCCATGCAATGGGATATATATTAAAATTTTCAATATATTAGAGAAAATGAATCCACCTAGTCATTTCTCTATTCCATAATTGAGTCTATTTTTCCATTGTGGGTTCCGAGATAGGCAGGCTCATGTTTGCACCTCCATTGTTCTGTGTCCTGCAAACATTACCCATACTTCCACAATATACAAATTTCCCTCTGGACTATCCTATCATACCCTCTTCAGTGTTATGCATATTGCACTCAAAAAATTTTGAGATATACAATTTGACCCTCGTGCCCTCACCTCCAACAGTTGTACCTTGTAACCCTATTTTGAAGCCCTCCCGACTACTTTCAATAATTAGACATTCCTTAACTTCTCTTTCCCATCCTCGCAAACTTTGTACTTCTTTCTTAATATGAAATGAGTAACCTTTCATGCTAACACCTCACCATGCGGGAACTGTCAACATTGCCATTAATGAGCGAAAAACTTGAGGAGATCTCCCATTAATACGCATTAAACCAAGATCTACGGAGAGTTATATTTTCCCTTCTTATTTTTCATCTCAAACACGGGTCGTCGCATTGGCCTGTTCAAGAAATCTCCAATTCTTAATCTCTCATTGTCGTATCCGCCATGTTCGCCCTTCTATGCGTGCAATTACTGGGCTTTAATATTAATAATGCATCATGCAACAACCTTCAAAATTGTCATTAATGGGAGAAAGTATCGAGGATATATCCCATTCACACGCATTGGACCAAGATTTGCACAACGTTATATTATCCCTTCCAACTCTTCATTTCAATCATCATCTGGAGAAAAAAAAATGTTCTTGTAAACTTATGGCAGCAGGTCAAAAACAACTTTTTGGAGATACAGTGAATATCTTCGGACGTCAGGACTAGAACTTCCAGTGGTCCAGGGCATACTCTTACTATTCATCCCATTCCTCCAAGAATGAAGTGATTTGGACCTATGGAATCGCTCGTGCAGGATGAACCCCTGAGGTTTTTGACTGTAAGGAGGTGGTCTCTTGGTGCACCGAAAAATATATTTCAAGACAAAGAATTATTCAATTGTACGACCATTCTCATGTTCCTTTATCACCTCAGGTCTTCCACAAGATGTTAAAATTGTCGGAGCCAACATTGACCTTCAGAGTACAAGACTACAAGCAGTTCCTAGAAAAACATCATAACGGGTTAGACATCTTAGCAGAGTTCCTTAAAGACCTGATAACAGTTCCTGAAGATATCACAAAGTTCCAGGTAAGGTCCTTTAGAAATCCATTACAGGAAATTTCTTGGTTGTTTACAAGAATAATGGGACATGAATCCATGACAAGCATTTCCCGTATAGTTATTTATATTTTGGAATTCACAGTCAAGGAATAATTCATTTTCGATTGGGGGAAGCTAATTTCCATTGAAATCTATTCCCAGCTGTCACGATTCAAAGAATCAAATAAATTTTATATTTCATCGTACTTGATTTTCGCAATAGTGCATTGTTGTCCGTTTCAAAAAATGTCTCTTTCCAAGAAAATAAGTTGTGAATTCAGCCCAGTAACATTTTGGTACCAGGCCTTATGGAGGCACAAGGCCTCCCATTGTTTTTATGAAGTTTTTAATGACTTTGTCTCAGTTTTCTAACATTTATTGTTAGGGAAGGATTCTCCCCGGAAGTCTCTCCAGGAAGCCAAGTTTTTTAATAGGAAGGGGACACTTGAACAAAAGGAAAATCACAGTGTACAAATGGTCTTTGGCTCCAAGGAAAATATTTCTTTCCTTCCATGCCAAAACACAGACAAGATGTTTGTTACAGAAATACTAAGGCAATACAACCACTGGTTTCATTTTTTCCATGATAAGAAAAAAAAAAGTTCATTCCTCTTCCTTGGAAAGTCAGGGACTTCGTGTGCAAAAACCTCAACAAGATTGACGAATTCGCCGGCCATTTCGAGAACTTGAACCTAACATATGCTAAAAGGCTAAAAGGGTTCGACCCTAATGGGATTTTTCGAGAACATTTACTAGAATTTGCCTTTAGTAGCTCTTTATCCATAGACTCTTGACCAAAGACAGAGACAGTGAATACAACACTCCTGCTTCTGGCGATTGCGATGTAGAGACATTGCAAAGCCTGACTGAATTGTACAAACAATAGGGAAAAGTATCCAGTGAGAAGAGTTTCCAGTCCTCTGCCAACACTCCCAAGAGAATGACATCACGAAGAATTTCTTCAGTGACCCACCCTAGTAAGAAAGAAACCCATAAATATTCAAATGGAGGAGGAGATAAGAACCCTCCTTGAAAAAAAAATAATAGCTCTCACAAAGTTCCCTTGACGAAGAAGAGAAAAAACATTGTAGGGCAGGAGGACGAACCCTAAATTGAAAGCGAATAGATGCAACTTGAAATTGAAAATGAGAACATGCACAAAGTTAGTTCCACAATGGAAATAACTGATATGACATTTTTTACGAAGATGAATCCTTTGTATTCCAGAGCGTTGTTTTTGACAGCCAGTCTAAAAATATGGTCATTGAAAAGAGAGATGTAACAAATAAGAAAGGAAAATGCAGTTGTCCCAAATCTCCCTATTTCATCGCATAACCAGTGACTCTCTTGATGATTCCATTGTAGGAATTGAAGCAGAGAATGCCAGAATGAAAGACTGTGTCAAGGAATTTGAGGAGGCTTTCATTGCTACCCGAGAGTTTCCCAGCCCTTTAGCAAAAACTGTTCCTTCTACCCCTACAACCAAGTTAAAAGTAGCCTCCAGCCTCCTTGCATCATGTAGATTCGTTGTAGATAATAACATCAAGAAAATAATGCATCTAGTTACTGAAGCCTGGGAAAAATGACAAAATATATCTTCCTTTCGAAAGAGGGGAAATGATTTGCACGAAAATTTGCAGATGAATTTAAAAAATGATCAACATTTATATGAACACATGATGACCCCTTTTTCCATCCATGCCATCAATAGCTCAGATCTGAAATGAAGACAAGACGTTATCCCCTCCCCAAAGAAGATCAAAAAATTAAAAGCATGCTGGCAAAATAAAGTTTAGAACCTACAGCTCATTGTCAAATCATGTGAACAAGCCATATCAGAAAAAGAAGAATTATTTAAAAACCTAACCCAAATAAACTTATCCGGAAGTACCTACGAGGTTCAAGACCCAAACTTAGTCCTCAAAGCCTTTTCAATCACCAAATAAGCCTTCGATGAACAACTTGATATTTTAAAGAGGTTGTCTTTAGAAAATTTTTACGGCATCCTTGAATATCATGTAGATGAGCTCGAGAACTGGCTACTGGACTATGTAGCACACAATGAAGAAATTGAACAGCCTCTCCATAGTATTTCTATGGATCTAAGAAAATTAGAAAACGATCTTTTCGACATAGAAATCCATAATGAAATCAATGTGGCCCCCATGAGAAGCTACATTGAAGAATGGTTCCAAAAGAGAATGGACAACCTCATCGAGGAAGGGAAACAATCGGTTGGCATGATTCCAACGACCGTCGATGACAACAACAGAAACACATTGGCTTCATCATAATTTTATACTTATGTCATCTTGTTTTATTTATCAATCCAGTTATTCTACCTCTTTAAATAGAAATCTCTAACCAAAAGCTCATAACTTTTAATTTCTTCTTTTCAAGTCTTCCTCTCTACCATCGCACACTTCTTTCTACAGTCCTAATTATTGTACTTATTTCTTTTTATGGTCTGTGGTAGAACCAATCCCATTCTATATGGAAAACACATTTAAATTTCCAGAAATATGGAACAAATTCCATAAAGATGTAACAAACATTATTAATTTTTGATAAATTTCAAAGAAAACTATGCTGGATGTCAGGAAATTGACAGATTCTAGAAATATGTAAAAAATTTCAAAGAAAACTATGTTGGATGTTAGTAAATTGTGTTTATTATGTTTGAATGTTTAATGTGTGTGTTTCCTCTTTTTTTCCAGGAACCGGGGGTGGGGAAAATATAAGAGAAATGAAAATTTATTAATATTTGACTAATTTAAAAAAAAACTATGCTGGGTCTATTATATTTGAATCCAGTGGCCAAAGTCATCCTTTGCATGGATACCACATGTACTTCAATGTGCATTTATTCCCATTCCAACCTGACAGGGACTAAATTTATTACAATGATACAATATTTATCAAAGGCTTACCAGTCTCATCACTATTCGACTACACTGCTTTGCTCTGCCTGCATTAATGTGTTCATACTCACATCTTCTTGCGCTTAATTTTTCCTAAAGTCTATTGTTTTCACCATTTCTTCTCTCTCAAGCTTATGTTCTTCATCTCTGAATCTTTCACGCTATGTTCCTGCTGTCTTCTTGATCACATACAGTTCGACTTGTTTTTTCGAGAAACAACAACCTGCCTCTGTCATGGCATGTTTCCTTTATTCCTTATCTCATCATCCGTTACACTCCAAATATCCAACGCCCATGTCAGGAATCTCATAATGCTCAAGAGCCATGATTCCAATGCCCTAGAACAATGATTCAATTAGTGTAATTGAATCGTAATTGATCAAGAAACCACGAAGTGAAACGACAACCCTTCGATCAGATTCGGTTTGATTAGCATCGTTGGATTATACACGCAGAGGATTTTTGAATTTTCAATGCGTAACCTGTGATGTGGATCCTAGCAGTGCTAGCTCCTTCCTCAACCTTCCGCTAATGTGACCTTGGGTGATGTTCTCATGTGACCACGTGATTGCAGGCGTGACCAAAGGTGTTTTGAGGGAAATCATCGTTTCGCCCCACAATTCACGATAGAGATCCATGTATGCTTTCTCCAAAACTTTGGTTTCGATTATGGCCTGCTCACAAAAAATTAAGACCCGAGCATGTTTTGGTCCTCTAATCAGGTGTGATCGTCGATCTTGCGGTCTCTGACAGATTCCTTCGATCAACAACTTTGATCTATCATCTTTCCTTCCTCTTCTCTGGATCCACACCTTCCTAAGTCTTAACAACCAAGTGACATGTGGCACTCCAAACCAACAGACTAGATTGATTTCTCCTTTCGGGCTTCAGGAGTCTCATTTCTCAAACTTCGCTTTCTCCATGGTGCTTCCACTTGGAATTCACGATCTATTGACATGTGGTATTCTTGAATCAATGGTCACAATCCCTTTGGGTATTCGAGGTTTGAAAATATCAACTTTCTTTGCTATATTTTTCTCGAAGTGTTCCAACCTAAGTACATGATCTATTGATGTGTTTCCTCCTACAGATTGATGGTCCTCATCTTCTTCGACTCTTCAGGCTTTAGGGATTTCAAAACTCAACTTTTCTTCCTTCACTTTCTCCTGGAGTGTTTTTCCCCAAACTGCACAGATTTCTACCACGCGTCCTTTTGGAAACCGATGGCCTGGATCTTCTTCGACCCTCGGGTCTTTGGAGATATAGTTTCCTTCCTAACCACAAACTCTTGAAGTGATTCACTCTGGAGTTGTAGATCGTGCGCCACCTGTCAGTCTTGATGATGGACCCTCCCTGATTACTTCATAACTTTGAAAGTTCCACTCATGCAAAGGCTTAACCTTCATGAATTTATCTTTGTATCCAATNTATATTTTTCTCGAAGTGTTCCAACCTAAGTACATGATCTATTGATGTGTTTCCTCCTACAGATTGATGGTCCTCATCTTCTTCGACTCTTCAGGCTTTAGGGATTTCAAAACTCAACTTTTCTTCCTTCACTTTCTCCTGGACTGTTTTTCCCCAAACTGCACAGATTTCTACCACGCGTCCTTTTGGAAACCGATGGCCTGGATCTTCTTCGACCCTCGGGTCTTTGGAGATATAGTTTCCTTCCTAACCACAAACTCTTGAAGTGATTCACTCTAGAGTTGTAGATCGTGCGCCACCTATCAGTCTTGATGATGGACCCTCCCTGATTACTTCATAACTTTGAAAGTTCCACTCATGCAAAGGCTTAACCTTCATGAATTTATCTTTGTATCCAATGACCGTTGATCCTTGGCACCCAGATCCAACGGATAATATGTGTGCTTCTCATAGATATAATTTTTGTACTAACTCTCGAAATGTACCTTAGATCGACGACTAAGAGCGACTTCGGTCCTTTGTCCTTCGAAACTTTAGGAATTTTGACATTTGTTGGTAATGAAACTCCCAAAGTAAATCTCCTAGAGTGACATAGCTTTCTTACATCAATTTTTGATGTGTCACGAGTCGAGTAGCTACCACGTGTCACTCAGATTCATGATTTCCACATACCTGAAGTGTCGATTCAACTTGACACTTGTCATTGTCTGATTGGGCCATGTGGTCTTGTGACGTGGTCTGCCACATATCCTTGTAGAAGTGGTATGCTAACTTGGTTCTCACTGATCTAACGGTCATCAAATTTTCTCCAGATCTGATGGTCCATATTCATTTCAGATTTCGGGCTTCGGGTAATTCGACTTTCAAGTTGCCAATTATTCTGAAGTGAGATTACCTAAACAATAACCTCCTCACAAATTTTGACGTGAACCAAATGTTGTTCTTTGATCATGTTATTAGATCGATGGCTCGATCTATCTTCAATGCTTCTCTTCTAGCTTATCATGTCCTTCCACTTAAAAGTGATCCAACGGTTGTGAAGACACTTAATGAAGATCAATGATCAAGGATGGTTGTGGAACCACAACTTGTGAATGATTTAACTTGTCACAAAAACTCTACAATTTGAAGTTGTATGTTGTTGGTGAGTCAACCACAATCGTCGATCTTCGACGCTATAAGATCTGACGATCCTGACTAATTGTGGGATTGGAAATAACACGATATTTAATTCTCCTTTCGATGTCCACAATCTATCCCTGTTGTTGATTTGGCGATTGCACATCCGACGGTCATGACTTAATCCGAATTAATCTGATCATTTGTTAGATCAACCAAAATATTCAATATTTGGGTTTATGAGATCTGACGATCTATACGAATTGCGGGATTAGAACTAGCGAGTTGTTTAATTCTTCTTTTGCTCTCCGCAATTCATCCCTATCATTGATGTGGCTTGAAGATCAGACGATCATGATCCTCTAATGGTCCTCAAGCCCACGATCACTAATATGACCGACGTTCGTAATAATAGACGATTAACACGGTCAATTTCTTGATCAGATGATTGTTGAGGATTCTCACCCTCAACTTACGCTTTTCCTTCCGAGCTTTGATCTCTGCATACTATTTGCTTCTCCTCCTGAGCTTATAATTTTCCTATTCTCCATTGTCACTTATGTTCTTTCCATCAATGACAAGCACACTCTTCCTATAAAAATAGGCCAACAATCTCTCCTTTGGCATTGGTGGCAACCCTAAAAGGTTGCACTATTCTGCATAGACTTCCAATTGTAGCATCGAGACCACACCTTTTCTCCCCCTTTGACATCAATGTCAAAGAAAACATGCTCCGCTTGAGCTATTGCAGTACTTTTCAGAGGTATCAAATAATCAACCAACACATACTCCCCCTAACAGGATGGACTCTCTTAGGTGAGAGAAGGGATGACACCCAACTTCTGACAGAGATATTCAAATGGTGTCTTGGCTAGGGGTTTAGTAAATATGCCAACACTTTTTTCTATGGAAGGAATATAATTAAGCTGAACAACTCTGTTTGTAACCTGATCTTTGATAAAATGATACTTTATTGGCATATGCTTCGTCTTTGAATGGAGATCGGGATACTTCGACACACTAATGGCATTGGTGTTATCATAATGAAGTGGAATGGGATCAATATAAGTTACCTTCAAATATGCAAGAGTTTGTATCATCCATAAGATTTGAGTGTATCAAGTAGAAACAATAATGTACTATGCCTTTGTAGTTGATAATAAAATATATCCCTTCTTCTTACTAAGCCATGCTACTAACGAATCACCTAATAAGAATGCACCTCCACTAGTTCTCTTTCTCTCATCTAAACAGTTTTCCCAATCAACATATGGATATGTAGTTAATTGAAAATTCTGATTTTTAGGATACCAGAGACCATAAGTCATTCTACCCTTCAAATATTTGAATATCCTTTTGGCAGCCTCTAAATGACTTTGTTTAGGAGCATACTGAAAACGACCTACCATTCCAACAACTTGCATTATATTAGGACGAGATGCTATGATGTACARAAGATTGCCTATCATTGATCGATATGTTCTTTGATCAACATTAGGTGAAATATCATCTATATTGAGCTTGCAACCAACCACCATAGGTGTACTAATAGGAGAGTAATCTTCCATCTGAAACTTCTTCAACATCTCTTTCAAATACGTTTCTTGAGAGATAAATAGCCCTACAAAAGTCTAATTGATTTGTAAACCAAGAAAATATGACAGTTCTCCTATCAAGGACATCTAAAACTCAGACTTCATTAAATTAGAAAGCCACTGAACTGAAGGGTCCTTAGTGCATCCAAAAATAATGGCATCTACATAAACCAAAACAAATAATAAATCGTCACTTTCAGACTTAATGTACAAATTACTGTCAACAGTACCTTTCTTGAACCCTTTGTCTGTAGAAATTTGTCCAGTCTATAATACCAGGATCGTGATGCCTGTTTCAGTCCATATAATGCATTTTTCAACTTATAGACATAGTCAAGATTATCTATCATTGAAAATACTTTAGGATACTCCACATATACTTATTCTTCTAGATCTCCATTAAGAAATGTTGAATTAACATCCATATGATATTCTTTAAAGTTCTTATCAAATGCATAGGAAATAAATATTATGATGGCTTCCAATATTTCCACTGGTGCAAAGGTTTCATCAAAATCCTGTCTTTCAATGTGTGCATACCCCTTACAGACCAATCTGGATTTATTCTTAACAATTTTTCCTTGTTCATTCATTTTATTCTTAAACACCCATTTGGAGCCAATTACATTCTTATCTGCAGGTCTAGGAACAAGCTCCCAAGTATTGTTCTTCTTAATCTGATCCAGTTTCTCATTCATTGATTTTAACCAATTTAAATCTTTATTAGATTCATTAAATTTCTTGGGTTCCACCATGGATATGAAGGATATATGTGATTGTTCGGTGTCTTTGATTATCCTTCTCCTGGTTTATACACCTTTTTCTTTCTCACCAATTATCTAACTTGCTAGATGATTCTTTTGAGTAATTCTGGAGGAAGGATTTGATGATGTATATTGATTTGAGTCTACCTGAGTATTTGAATCTTCATCTAACTCAGAGTCTTCTTTTTCTAATTCTTGGACCTGTTCATCTTCAGCTTCAGCTATGTCCTCCATAGCAGACTCAATATTTCTCACCTCTCTTACTGGAACTCCTTCATCAACCTTTAAATCAATGCAATCAACCAATTTATACAATATTTTATTAAAGCATCTATATCCTCTACTATTGGTAGTATATCCTAAGAAGATGCCTTCATCAACCCTGTCATCATACTTGCCAAGGTTTTCATTATTATTCTTTATGTAGCACTTACTCCTAATGACTTTGAAGTGTTTGATTGAAGCAAGTCTTCCATACCACAGTTCATAAGGTATCTTGTCACTGTGTGGTTTGAGGTGGGCTTTGTTAAGATTATGGACTGTTGTGTGTATTTCTTCTACCCAGTAGGTTTTACAAATGTTCTTCTCATTCATCATTGACCTGGCCATTTGCTGAATTGTTCTGTTTTGCCTCTCAACTACTCCATTTTGTTGTGGAGTTCCTAGGATTGTGTATTCTCTCTTGATCCCATGTTTATCACAGAATTCATTGAAATCACTTGACATAAATTATCCTCCTCTGTATGATCTTACTGCCTTTAACCTGTTGCCTGTTTGATTCTCAGTTAAAGCCTTAAATATTTTAAATTTCTCAAATGATTCTTCTTTTTCTTTGAGAAAAGCAACCCAAGTGAGTTTGGAGTACTCATCAATGATCAACATGAAGTATTTTTATTTCTCTGTGCCTTCCTGTCTTGGTGGTCCACATAAATCCATATGAACTAATTGGAGTGGTTTCTCTGTTGAAGTAAAGATCTTGTATTTAAATTGTGTCTTGGTTAGCTTTCCTACTTGGTAGGGTTTACACACAGAATCTTGTGGCTTTGATATTCTTGGAAGATCTTTTACTACCTCAAGATTTTTGAGCTTGATTAAGTGGTCAAAGTTTAGATTTCCAAGTCTCCTATGCCATAACCAACTTTCATCATGTTTTCTTAGATGACACTCTTCTCTATCTTATTTCAGCACATATACATTATTATCTATCCTTATGCCTTTAGCCACCACTTGTCCTAAGTTTACAGACTTTATCTTACAATCTTTGAAAGTGAACACCGCTTCACATCCTCTATCACACATTTGACTTACACTGGGAAAATGATGTTTCAGCCGATCTACAAGAAGAACATCCTGAGTTTTTCCTTTGCCATTACTCAAACTCACCATCCCTTTACCCTTGATTTTACCTGGTTCATCATTTCCAAAGGTCACATTTCTTGTTTTTCTTTTACTTATAGACATAAACTCATCCTTGTCTCCAGTCATGTGCTTGGAACATCCACTTTCTATATACCAGGGGTCTTTTTGTTTTTGCGCTGAAAGTACTAGACCACATTTTTCACTACCTTTCTTTTTCCATGTGCAGACATTTCTAGCTAAGGGTTTTATCCTTGGATTTGATTTGTAATTCTTCAGATGACAGTTTTCACCTTAGTGGACGAAGTTATGACAGTTATAACATTCAAGCTCATTGTTCAATAGGTGAAAGTGATTGGTGCAAATTTGTCTACTCATTGGTTGTTTATTTATATGTTGCAAATATTGTTTATTTCTTGATCTCCTCAGTTGCATGTCTCTAAACTTAATTTGACAATTTGCAATCTTATGACCAAAATTAGAGCAGTAAAAATAGTGACCATGGAAGAAATTTTGGTACATGAAGGATGGCCTTCTTATTGGCATTTGTTTCTCCATCTTTTGATATATTTGTTTTTTATCAGGGATCATCTTGTCTTTATTAGCTTTTGGTGGCAAAGTACTCACATGATCTGATTGTCTGTTGACTTGGAACTTGATCATCTTTACTAGCTCTTTGCTTTCAGGTCGTTTGTTGCTTGAACCACTTACATAACCTAAACCAATCTTCAACAAAGAATATCTTTGTTTTCTCAGAATGTCGTTTAGCTCTATTGAGGCTTTAATGCTTGGGATATTTTGGAGATACAATGCTTTAAACTTCTCCATCTCTTTTCTGGTTTTTACTACCTCTTCTTCCAAGGCTTCACATCTTTCCTTCTTCTATGATAAATGTTGTTTCAGAGTGTCCTATATTTTCTTTGCCTCTTATAATTCCACTTTTAGTAGGGAAAAGTATTCATTAGTTTTTTGACTGT
>SNQJ01S0025633.1:63654-78802 GCA_010110895.2 Picea sitchensis
TATAACTCTCCAAAAATAGCTAACCACAATAAAGTGATGCATGAGATATGCAGCACTTCTAAAACTTATTCTTAATTCTGAAAGCATTGGAAAGTTATAGTACAAATAACTTACAACAACACCTATATGGAAAAGAATTAATGCACCTATTATTTTTCATTTTTTCTTCAAAGAGAGACCCAAGAGGTATCCTCTCCCTGTCACTCTTAAGATATGGTGGTAAGAGTGATAGAGAAAGAGTAAGTATGTGTGATGTTTGAAGACATTAACACCCTGTCACTCTTAAGATATGGTGGTAAGAGTGATAGAGAAAGAGTAAGTATGTGTGATGTTTGAAGACATTAACATGAGTGTTTAAATAAGAATGATAAATAGTAAATATTTTAAATCTAACTTTAAAAAGATGTTGATCATAGAAATAAGAGTTATAATCCATTATAAAAATAAAAGAATATATGTATTACTATGTTATATGTAATAGATACTAATATAAAAATAAAATAAATGAAAAAATCCATTATAAAAATAAAAGAATATATATATTACATATAATATATGTTATATGTAATGCATACTACTATAAAAATAAAATAAATGAAAAATGAAAAGAATTTTTAAAAAATAAATTGAACTTAATCAATAAACAAAATATCATGAAAATGTTTTATGTAATAAAAAACATTTAAAAAATAAAGGAAAAGTAATTTGTTTAAGAGAAATTGAACCCAACAAAAAACAAAATATTATGATAAACCTTTTGCGTCATAGAAAATGTTTTAAAATGGTTATTAAAAATGATAATTATAATAATAAAGAAAAAAAATTATATATCTTGGAAAGGGTATAATTTATTTTTATTTAGAAATAAATTAATTTGAAATATATATTTATATGGCATGATAAGCATTTAAAAATGATAAAATTGGATGTTCTTTATGTAAAATAATATTTTAATTAAAAAAAAAACAAATTACAATTTTGTATATCTTTATTTTAATATAGGTCTAAATGAACTCTTTACATATTTTGAGATTTTTTTTTTATATATTCTAATTAAATATGATATGCACTTATAAAACTTATGATATAATAAGAATTCATGAGATGTTAATAAATATCTCTATTTACTAGATATTAAAAAATATCTTTCAAAATATATTTGTTTAATTGAAAACCCCTATATTTTTAATGCATATTTTATGTGTTTCTTTTTTTTTAACATTTTTTAAATGAATTTCTATTCTTAATATGATGATATGGAACAAATATTATAAATTAATTTTTTCTTCTTTGGTGTAGTGTAAATTATAATAATAATAATAATCTATTTTTAAGGTCACGGTCAAACCCATCCGCTCAGGGATTTGATTAGTATACATACCCTACCCCCTCTGGATTTGAACCTGTGACCTCTTAAGAGGAAACACATGTTCTTAACCATTAGACTCACTCAGGCTGTATAAGTTCTCTAAAGATTTAAGTTCGCTGTGAGATATGAGAATCTAGTTCTGCTGCTACTCTTACAATGGTGTCTGCTACGGTGTTTGAGTGAAGGCAGTCTATTCCTCACTGGTGGTGAATGGTCATCACTCCATTGAGCGGGGAAATCATGCAAGTTGAAAAAGCGTAAAGTCTATGATCATATTTCTACGAGAACGTAACAACATGGTCTTCGCGATTGGCATGACATTTAAAGTGGTTCCAAATCCGGTTATCGAGTAAAAGAATCCTCTGAGTATGTTCCTCTTTGGTTATGGGGCGAGGACATTTATTTGAAATAAATTATGTATTATTATGAGTTTATTTTAAACGTTTTATTTTTTTGGTTGTTTTTCGATGATTTTTTTTGTTTAATTATTTTTTAAATCTAGTGAGGAATGGTTGGATTTGTAGATTTGAGTGGTTAAGTTTGTATAATCCAAGTGTTTTAGGGGTTTTCCAGCACGTTGAATCTATTTATGCATTCAAAAATACAATTTAAACAACATAAAATAACGATTTTATCAAGATTTACATTAACAGATTCTGGTCAAAAAACCTAAAAGATAAAATGTTTAGCCAACACCATTATTATGTATTAATAATAAGATGTAAAACAAATGAAAGAAAAATCTGAGGAATAATAAATCTTGACTATAGGCTTTAGCTCAGCTCATTGTGAGTGATAATGAAAAAATGCTATTTCGGACCTACTACTCATAAGCTTTGAACCTTGGGTGGAGGGAAAGGAAGGGGCAGGAAGTATCACCGATACCTATTTCTAAATTTCCAATCTTTTTATTTCTTATCTTAACATTTGTATGTTTTTAATATTTTAAATTTATTTAGTTATTTTTGTATAACATATAATATGTTATTTTTATTTTTTAGAATTTTTAATTGCACAATTAAGTGAAGTGTAATGTGCTTGAATTTTCTAGAAATAAAGTATATAAAAGATTTATAAACACTTAATATTGAGAGTAGACACTTCACTTATCATAAAGAACAAATAAAGATGGAATAATAGAAAATAGGGTTGCGAAAATATGGGAGGATGAATGTTGTTAAATGAAAGGAAAAGTCAACAAATCATTATGAAATATTAAGATTATTAGGATATTTTTCAATTTCCATTCCTTAGAGTAATAAAGTTTTTTCAAATTTTTATTTATCATATATTGTAAAATTGATTTAATGTTAGAGAAAATAAAACTTTTTCCTATCATATTTTATGTTTGTTTATGTATTGAATAGAAAGAATATATAAGCTTAAACTATAAGAAGAGTATTAAGTATTAATCTTAATAACTAGTCTTATGTTTTATAATATTTTAAGAATCTTGTGTAGAAGATAATAAGTATGCTTTGTATATTATCTAGTTTATTTATGTCATTATGTATTTCATGATTTATAGATTGTTGTTTAAGAATATGTTGGTATAGTTAGCAAAGTAGATGAGCTCTTGATCAAGGTCATGCTTGAAAAGTAGAGGAGCATGAAGTGTTGGCTCAACCAATGTAAGGAAGTTTACGAATACCCTCCCTTCATCACTTTTTGTAGGATCTCTTGTTAGAAGAAAGAACCACCTCCTATCGGGGGGATTATAGGAATCAGTCACTCATTTTATATAGCTTGTATGCAAATTTGTAGACACTTGAATTTTAGGCACATCAACAACTAGATTGGAAGAAATGTCTAGTGTTACCTCCCTGTTGTTTCATCTTAGATGAGAGTGAGTTTGATCGTTTGGTATGTTTGGAAGTGTATAGAATTGAAACAGAAAATCATACATCAGAGTTTTTGGATCACAAGTTGATACTTACAAATTTTCAATTTGCGTGCCAAACCAGATAGTTTTCTACGAAGTCTATAGGAAGCTACAATCCTACCTTGGATTTCTTTGGCGATGTCTAGAAATGATCCAGACTGAACCATATGTTCCCTACTGGAGCACATAGTCCACCCACTATTCCCACATCCTTTGATATACGAGCCCATGGAAAGAGGGAACCATGCAGATGCATTCATAAAGTCTCTCTCACCACCACTTGAGGCTAAGATAGCTTTGGAATATCATCATCCCTAGAGCTTCATTCACACTCAACTAGTCGATCCAACTTACACACTATCAGTTTCACATAAGACACAACCCAAAACTAAGCTATTGAGAATTGAAAATCCATTAGTTCATAGATAAATTTAACAAACATTCTTCTTCTTACCATTCTATCACCTCGGAGAAGAAAATATCAAACAATGTAATGAACAAGTACATAACCCAATACATTAGTCGTTGTTGATCATCAAGTTTAAATGGACTCTCTATCACTCTCACGAATGAATATTTGACAAAAATAAGAAAATCCACTACATTTATAAGCAAAATACAAAGACAAGGACATGATTACACAACTAGCTATAGTTCCACTCATTCCACTAGTGGGTTTTACTGAAACCTAATATTAAAGCAACCTAAGTGAAAAAAAATGGAATTTGGTACTCACAAGGGATATGCCCCTTCCTTCGTAGTCCTTGGGTGAGCGACGTAGGCCTAAATGGATTATTTTTTATGTCGTTTCATAAACATTAAGGAAAACTCGTAATGAAATCCCATAGAGTGAGGAAAGAAAAGGAAAATAGAGTCATATTTCTTCCCTTTCTTTTTTTCAATGGGTTTCTAATTGATTTCAAAATCCTTATGAAATTTGTAGCAATGAATGATTTACTGTGTCAAGAGAAACACAACCCACATAAGTTGATGTCATATCTCATGTGTTAGTTTTGAAAAATAGACTAAATGTTGGTGATTGTGCTATAGTGAGCAATGTTGTGTAATTTTCCTCTTGGTGTGTGAATATATCCAATGATAATTGACTGAATTGGATATTTCGAATGGATTTGTGTTCCCACCTTGCATAATCTGTGTGCTTGTCTAGATGTTGAGGAGGAAGCCATTAATTTCAGCCTGAGGAGATACAAGCATATGAAAACCCATTCCAAGTTTGTCCAATAACACCAAGGAGAGAGATAGAACCATCAATTGACCATGTGTTATAGCTCACAGGTCGTGTGCCATGGA
This sequence comes from Picea sitchensis, assembly GCA_010110895.2. NCBI lineage: Eukaryota > Viridiplantae > Streptophyta > Pinopsida > Pinales > Pinaceae > Picea > Picea sitchensis. The sequence goes on from SNQJ01S0025633.1 coordinate 68,217, forward strand.
TAGTCATAGATAGTACTATTCTTTGTGACACTTGGTATAGTTATTATGTTACATGCAGGAATTGGGTTACACCTAGAGAAAAGCATCGATATTTTGTAATTTTCCTGAAATATATTTTTTCGAACAAATAAAATGAAGCTCCCTTTCCATGTTCTTGGAACAACCCATTTCTATGTTGAATTGGTCCACCTTCTTCTCAATCATCAACTAATTGAACAAGTTATTTTTATAATGATATACAATACAATACTTATATACAAGTTTTATGAATTGGTTTCTTCTATGAAAATTTTATGATTTTTGTTTTTAATGCGAAAATAAAATAATGGGAAACTGTGAAGTTACATAGTTAAGTTCAATATGGTTGTATATCTTGGATCAATTGTTAGGAGCCTTACCAACAAAAAAAATATGATGTTCACGTGCTCAAAGTACCTATCACCTATCATGAGGAAATCCCACCCATAAACATGACAAAAACACCACATGATTCCTTTCATACATGTTGATTTTTTATGTTTCAGTGTCCTACTACGATAAAAAAAAATTAAGATCTTGTGGCATCGCTCTTCCATAATTAGAGGCAAGCCCATGCACATGTTTTAGTACAAATTACAAGAAGAGAAACATGTTTTTAACCTCCCTTGATTTGATTAATTTTACATGTAATTACTTATGACATCCCAATAATGGACATGTGTCATGCGTAATGTAAGGTCGCTAACTAGGTGGGTAACACAGGCATACAAAAGCAGGTGCTGCAACTGATGAATGCAATTTGAAACATATTTGTCATAACAATGCCTAATGATATCATTGCATCCCATAAATATGTCTTCCATGATCAACGAACCAATAAAGTCTCTTTAACACATGCGGTGGTGGATATGAAAATATCACGGTTTCCATTATGTCGAATTGTTTTCAAATCAACAAAAGGGTTGACAACAATGATGGGTGGTTCTCTTTTGAATGGATCCGTTCACTTTTGTTTATTTTCTCTACTCTACTCGATGATATCCCATATATTTGCCATGTCAAATTTTTAGTAGATATGGATTATTGAGTTCTCGCACAAGGAAATTTGAATTGTTTCGTTTATGTATCCTCACAATTATAATAACAAGACCATGTCCATGTGGTCTCCATTGCAACTGTTAGTGGTATATATTGATAATATACCTTGACACGGCTTAAAGCGGATGTAATATGAGGAATATAGGCAATTGTAGGAACATAGGCTTAAAGTTGATGCCCCACCAGTTCACCTGCAACAAGAGTTTTGAAAAAATAGGTTAATGCAGTTTTGGTATTGGTATAACTATCTTCAAGACGCTGACATACAAGGTTGTTATTCAAATTTATACATAAATTCAAATCTATACACAAAAAACTTTTGAACACATACATCACCACTACAATGACACTTGTTTTAGATTAATTTACATATTACTTAATCATATTTTTACACCTCTTATTCTAATATTGACTTTTGAATTTTATATTTAAGATATTTTAACTTATATTACATCAATATTGACTTTAATGTTACAAGAAAAATCATATTTTTACTTATCTTGTTTTAAGATTGGTTTCAATTTTAAAACACATCCCTAATTATACTTTTTAATTTTAAAATTAATTTAACTTTACAATTAAATTGATTTAAATACTATTATGAACACACTTTTCAATGTTATATATTTATACTATTACAGTGAACATAATTTTATTTATTTATTTAAGTGGCTTAATATTACAATGAGGACACTTTTACCTGTTATATTCTAAGATTTTTTTGTTATCATAATCCAAATTTATTTTTACTTATTATTGTTTTTTTTGTTTTTCTAATACATTATAAAAATTATTATCTTATGTTTAAGCATATTTTTACTTTTCATTTTTGTTTTTTAATGCATTATAAAAAGAATTATAAAAGAGATATTTGATGATGTTGATGATGGTTAAATTTTACTACGACAAAAATTGGGATATAAACCTTAAGAACAGTGACATATTATTTGGATTTCTTTAAAATTTTATTTCTATGTTTGAAAATCCTTAAAAAAGCATCCAAGAGTTTTGGTGATTTAGAAGATTAGAAAGGTCAGTATTGTGACAAATATTTTGAAATTGTGATTTAATTTGGGTATATGTAGGTCAACCCTCTTGGTGTTACAAAGATGACAAATTCGGGATTTTCCAACACCCAATTTCACTATGCAACTCATGAGAACTAGTTCTTATTTTAGCAATATTGATTATCTTCTTCAAAATTAGGGTTAACTACATTCTTATAATATTTTAATTTTGTTTTAACTTTTATCTTAAACAATATTTATATCTTCATAAAATTTATCAATCAAATTGTTGAACGAAAAGTATACACCAATTAACAATAACCTTAAAAATAAATTATTATTATTAATATATAATAATAATAACAATAAAATCTTAACTATAAAATTATATAAACACTTTTATGTTTCTTTTTGACCATTTATAAACATCGAACATAAAAAGTTGATATTTATTTATAAACCACCGTGTTAACATCATGTTTTTTTGTGATTAGTCATTTTAATGGAACATAGGTACATGTCCTATTGCAAATCAATGTTGGGAAGCTGAAGTAAAAGAAAGTTTAAAAAATTTAGATAATATATAGGAGATTATTATAATTGAAGATGTTGTTTAATTAATAATATTAGTATGAAAACATATAATTTTGTTAATAAAAATATTTTAGTTATTAATATTAAAATTATATTTTTATTTTTAATTTCTAAAAAAAAAATTGGAACTTTTGATATTTATTATATATATATATATGTTACTGAAGAGAATATTTAGGATAACCATAAAATTAAGTGAAAATTTTCATATTATCTTTTTAACTTTAGGATTAAACAAATCCCATTGGGATGGTGTATGGCTTCCAAAATTGATCTAAAAAATTAATTGGTTTTATTAGTCTCATGATGTTTAAAATCTAAGTTGTAGGGTGAATGAACATGTGTTTAATTTGATTGGAGGAACTCTTATTGTATTTGATTACCGAGAGAAACCCATGTGTTGAGGAAAAGATATGAATTATCTTACTCAAGCATTTGGCTAAGACAAGATAGTCGGAAATATCACCCTATGTTTTATAGCCTCAATAAATATTTTCCCAATCCAAAAGTATTAATTACAAGGGTTTAGGATGATTTTTTTATGGAAGAAATGTTGCAAAACAATATAAATTGTTTATATAATTTTCTAAAAAATATACAGATTACAGAAAGTAAATGTGGAGATCGAAAGCAAAAGTAACCAGGGCACAGATTCACACAAATGAGACAAAATAGAAATATTCTTTATTTCATTCCAATAAATCAACGTATCTTTCTCTTTACAAAATCCCTGTGAGGGCATGGATGAATGTATAATTTAGATATCCCCGATGAAAACCATACAAAAGGACTCTGACAAGAAGTAAAAACTGAAATTTATAATATGGATCAGCTTGCCACAGACTACTGCCAATTAGACTCTCTAAAACAAACATCTGAATGATATGGTTCAGCCTTGAACCTTGTTTTCTACAATAGGACCCTTAATATTGATTTATCCTTCTATTTTCCCATTGTTCCTCCTTCTCATTTGACCTTTATGCATTCCAAATAAGTTGAAGTAGTTCAACTACTTTATTTAGTTAAGTTACTTAAAAATAAGTAATTTTAGTTTAGGGGAAGTCATAATAATAATAATAGTTAAGGGTCTTTATTTAATAATAACTAAGTTGGTGGGACCCCTTGTGAATCCCTTCTTTTATTATTTACAAAAATAAACACAATTAGATAATCATTTAAACGCATGTCGCATTCTAGCTCCCATAAATACTTCCAAAATTTGAATATTAAATATCATAAATATTTCAAATCACATCCAAAATATGTAAATATTCATATTATCCAAAACAATAGCTTGATGTTCAAATTTTTTTGCAGACCACTCTCTTCCACAAATCAATCATAAGCACATAAATTAAAATCCATACTTGTCACTTTGAGAGGCAATCTTTCTTCTTTCACTGGTGTCCCCTTTGGACTTCCTAGGAGTAGACTTTGGTTGATTTGGACCTTGAGGCTTAATCTCAAAAATAACATGGGAAATATCGTTCTTGATATGCATACAGGAAGACACGGATTTTGAAGAGTCATTTGAAGGAGAGGAAGGGGAGGCAATAAATTTACCTTTATCTTGCACATGGGGGACATCGGTTTTAAGATGTTTGCTAGAATGAGAGGATTGAATAGGTGAATGCACAAAGGAAATTTGAACATTAGTATTTATAGGTGGTGGAGGGGGTAATGACAAATTGGGCCAGCCACGATGGTGAGAGACTATAGGATTGACAATCTTCTGCCATCCATAATTTGTAGGAACTTCTTGTTGCAGGGACACATGAAGAGGCACAGGGATACCAGGGATATTTTGAGGCTGGAAGGGAGGTCTCTCTAGTTGGGGTTGAACTATCCCTTGCCCAATTCAGTTGAAGAACCTAGATTGAAACAGTTGGTTCAACTCCTGGTGTTCAGCATCAAAATGAATTGAGAATATTGGCCTTCTAGGACCTCTGTTCCAGTTACCTCTTCCTCTATTATTTATGACATGGCTTCCCCTGTTGAAGAAACTCATCCTGTATGAAGTAATTCATTAGTAAATATCCCTTAACAGATCATACATGACATTTTGTTTGCATGAAACAAAGTTTGGCTCAGAAATTCACATGAGACCCATGCAAATCAATCCATAATAAATTATTTAATAATTTCCAAGTGAGCAAGGGGTGGATAGGGTTCATGGGACATCTGGAGGGATTGTACTGAACAAAAAAGTGGTAGCATGACAAGGGAAAAATACACGAGTACTTCTCAAAAATTCATTAAATAATTTAAATGTGCAATCAATACCAAAAATATCAGTTTCCACCTAGTTCTGTGTCATATCTTTTGTCACTGTTATACAAAGTTTTTAATTTATTTTATAGAACATGGCATGTAAAAATGAAATTAGGATTATGAGGGGGGTATAATGAGTGAAAAAATGATAGTATGAGAGGGAATAAAATATGTATATTGTTCATAAAAATAAATCAATTCAAGCAACAACCATAACTTTGTTTAGACCCCATAATCCAATAAGAATTCACTTTTAAACCAAAACCATTTAACTGCCATTTGTTTACAGAGTGCTTGCTAAATTCAAACAAAAAAATTCATATGCCTAGAATAATCAATCATAGCAACCTTTGCATCGATAAAAATTATACAATAGTCATAATAACATCATTGCCATTTTTATAATAACATCATAACCCTTTGAGCCACAATATTTCATATTCCAATGCTAAACCTTTTTTCCTTTTAAAACCAAATAGAAACATACACAATGATTCCAGCCATCCACATCTAATATTTATTCTTTTAAACTCAAATAAGAATAGACTAGTATTAACCACCATCTGTCGACTTTCCAACACTGTTTGACATAATTCACTGGCATTAAAACTCATAATTGGACCGTAACATCATAACCCTTTGAGCCACAATATTTCATGTTCTAACAAACCTTTTTTCCTTTTTAAAACTAAATAGAAATACATAATGATTCCAAATTAATCCACATTCACATTTTATTCTTTAAACTCAAAATAATAGTTAGATCAAGACAACTACTATCCGGTTTAATTTCAATCATTGACATAATCTAATCGGCATTAAAACTGTATAATTGACCGACTAATCTCATTGTTACGCTGCTTATCAACATAAGTCTTGATTCAAAATATCATCTAACCAATAATACAATTTTAACTCCGATATTCTCGTGAATTAAACATACAAAATTCTTTTAGTGAAATGCCCAAATAAGAGATTGTGCCAAATAGGCAAAACGCTGAGATAGGCAACTGAATCCAAGTTGTGCTCAACAAACCAAGGACACACATGTATCTCTTTTAAACTTTACGAGACCAGTATCATGTTTAGGTTCTAACACAACAAAGGAAGTAAGAACAAATAGCTCGACCACATGAAAAAATCTTCAGGGATGCGGATAACTCGTGCCCCTTTTTAAAAAAAAAGTTATCACAAAGAGGTAACAATAGAGGCTCAATCAAGGAATAGTCTTTGAGACACAAAGATCCCATTCCCTTTAAAAAATCACCATATAAACATAAACTATAACCCCAAAACTTGACAGTGAGGGTTACCAAAACATAACAGTCAACCATCTCCAATGGATAATTGAGAGAACCAAACTCTTAAAAACATTGTGGAAAGAAAACCTAAGCACAACCCATGGACAACCAAACTTATACAAGCTTCCATTTAAAATCTTGGGTAATTCTAAAACCCGATTGTCCAATATTTTCCAGCAACAATGATAACAAAGGCAATGCCATTACAAATGACAGCTCAGGGTTCGGCCAAAACATGGAAAGCAACATTCCCACTCTTTAATAGTTCGTATTGAAACCCAGTGAAATGAAACATCTCAACCACTAAGATGAAAAAGAATGATAAAACTTAACACCAAGTCTGGTTGTGAACACATGCGCCAAAACTCATAACTTTACGAAGCCATAATTATAATTTTCCAGAGAGAACCAGACCAAAAAATCCAAGCTAACCAAAGATATTTTTAACCAATAAACCAATGCATAGGGTACAAACAAAAAGAATATACATTCCCTTTATTCAAAAATCCAACAGTCTAGATTATTCATAGAAGAAATCATAAACACAACACTGATACACAGTCGATACACTTAAGAAAAACACACACATCAAGAAATTCTGAGCCAAAATTTATCCATAACATAGAGGAACCATCATGGATGGAAAATAAAAGAACCATATCTTGAAAATCTTGCTCGAGGGGAAGATTTAGACTGTTTCCTTCCTTTACAACCAAAAATCGTGGAGCATCAAAAACCACCAGAGAAAAAAAAAAATGCAAGTATGGCTATGGGGACAGGATCGAGGATTGTTTGAGTGACATAAAGTAAATGCACGTCGCTTCCTTCCCTATCCTCATTCAATTCAACATACAATCCAACCAATCCACCATAACATTAACCATTAAATAAAACAAATATCCCATTACTATACCCATTATATAGTGCGCCACCCTAATTCATGTCAAATATTTTAACAATAACCATATGCTATAATGTTATCACATATGCCTCACACATAAACTTTAATAAAAGAGCATAAGCTTAGAAACAAGGGTATAAACACTCTTCTTTATTCACAATTACATATAACCTTGTGGATTGAGTATAGTCCTTGTTTTATTTTTGTTTAAGCTCCCATATCATCCTTTTATAAAAAATCATATGTGAAATAATCAATTCATGTTTAATGCATAAACACAGAACCTATAAAAATAATCCTTTTATCCATAGTACATCCATAATTTGTGAGTGACCATCAACCATCTGGCCATACCACAATCAACCAATCATCTTATGTCGCAATAATAATTAGAACGATGACTTGAATCATTAACTGTATAAGACTACGCTGGAATCATTATAACAACAAACAAAAATATAAGTGCAACACATCCATCATAGCACCACTAGTCTACAAGGGGTCCCACCTACTAGTTTAGTATTATTATTATAAATAAATAATAGATCTTGGCAATCATTTGTGAACACTATTCATTGTTGCGATTTTAAGCATCAACACTATGTATATAGGAAGCACATTAGAGATATTAATAATCCTATATCTTAGAGTAAAAATTAATAATTGATGATGGTTATTGTGTAAACTTGTTTCCTTACCCAAATGTAATGGTGTCATTGCTTCAAATCTTGTACTAGTGCAAAAAAACATTTTCCATAGATGTTGTAGTTTATCTTTTCATCAAGTAATGTTTATAAATGATTGGACAAGGGTTACCTTCCTATTTAAGTATTGTGACTATATCATGATGTGAAGTGTCCAACTCAGTATCAAAAGGTTGTTGGAGATCTAGTAGGTGAAGCTCTAGATCTAAGCACAACATTGATTTTCAATTTTTTAAAACTCTCACCAATTGTCTTGGACCATGTGAAAGTCATATGATGTGAGGGTTGATGAAAATGATTAAAAATATAAGATAAGTGTGGATTAAATCACCTATAGAATTCAATACCACCAAGGAAGATTTATAGTGATTCGATTGTAATTGGTGTTGGCCATTCTACAATGGCTTGGACTTTGATAATATTTAGACAAAATCCTACATGAGTTATAGAAAATCATAGATATTGCATGGTTCTTCTTTTAAATAGGGATTTCTTACACTTTGCATGTGGTTAATGAATTTGTAATAGTTCAAATGATATATGCATGTGATGGAGGTGACCTACCTATCTCCTAGTAAAATTTAAAATATCATCCAAGTAGATATTGATGAAGAAGCCCAAGTGTGAATGAAAGATACCATGAATAAACCTCATGAAGGTAATAGATGCATTGGTGAGTTATAAATGTATCACTAGAAATTCATACATTCCAAATCTACTTTTGAATGTTGACTTCCATGTGCCACTGTTAGTCATGTGCACATGGTGATAACCCATTGTCAATTCCATCTTATTGAAATAGTTGGTTCCCTAGATGTGATCTAGGAGATTATCAATTTAGGGTAGAGGATAATGGTTTTTGACACTTATTTTATATAGGGTCATATAAGATTTGACCAAATTCCATTTTTGTTACTCTTTCTTGGGAACAATCAAGGTAGGGGATCCACATGGAGAAGTACTAGGTTAGATTCGTGGAGGGATATTAATTGGCCGTGAAATTTAGCATCCTCAATTTTAAGTGGAAGCATTGGGGAGATGGTTTCCTAGAACCAATTAAATAGAGTGTTCTATTGATTATATAGGTGGCAGGGTAGTGGGTTCCTTGAATATATCTACAAATTCTTTGAGTAAATGTTTTATCATAGGCAAGGTAGAGTGCTTAGTGGTTCCTAGTTTCACAAGGTGAAACATGTAAAGGGAAATGCCTTTTCATAAGGTATCCTATTTAAATACACTATTTCTAGAGATGATGGTTGGTGGGGAAACCAAAATATTATTGTATTTAAACAATTTGAATGTATTTCATTTGGCATGATAGAGTTCTTGATGTATCTATTGATATTGGATATCTAAAAATCAGTTGCAATAGTGAAGGGGGTGACAATATTTCAAGGTTTCTTTGTAGTGGTGTATCCTGTAACATCTGAGTGCCAAACATGATATACATTTCCTGTCAAACTACTTCCATCCTGATACTCCACATTTCATACTTTAGACCCTTCTGACCATTGAACATTGGTGCTCCATTCACACTGCACATTTGTACTCCATTCATATTGTTGTCCATGATCTACCTTCCAGTGGTTAAATTGTTTCTTGAAGGACCTACTCTGATACCAATTGTTTTATTACTGAGAGGGGGGTGAATCAGTAATGAACAATTTATACCACTTTTAACTGTAGTTTGTATTAATTTAACTTATTCAACCATGTTAATCAGTTCATCATCAATATATTATCACATCATAAACATTAACATCCATCATTGCATAATAAACAATAATAAACACATCAACACAATACATAATACACTAATATTTACATGGAAACCCAATGTGGGCGAAAAAAAAAGAGAATGTTTTTCATATATGTAAAAAAATTAAATTCAAACACTAAGTTCCAATTCTCCATCTCCAACTGGAAGGAGGCTTCAACACCCTAGTTTCTCAGGCTCCAACCTGAAGGAATATCCAACTCCCTAATTCTCTGGCTCCAACTAGAAGGAGGCTACAACCTGTTAGGACCCGAAAATGTCCCTTTTTCACTATATCGTTTGCTCATTCAACCTTATCATTTCTATGCTAAATGCCTACTATAATGTTTGCTAAGACCCTTTTTCCCAAGGTATGAATCATTGATCTTGATTTTATATTCTTATTTACTTAACATGTTTGATTGGTAGCATTTCTCATATTTTACCCATGAATGTTCAACTAATGATCAAAATGTGTAGAACAACCAAGTCTTGAAGAAAGATCGTTGCTATTACACCAGCTAGTACAGTTGTGCGCTTGTTTTGCATGTTATTACACGACTACAACAATTAGGCACCTTTCCTGGAAGTTGTTACACTTACTGCAACAGATGCCCACTGATCCTGGAAGCTGGTATATCATTCAAATCTGAATCCTGAAGATCGATCCTTAAGGCTATTACACGTTTTGGCTCATGCTGGTGATCAATATTTTTTTTCCAGATTTTGTGAAGATGACAAATATTTTGTATCATACGAACAGCTTAAGAATATCAGATTCTCAAGGATGTTCTGAGTCTGTTTTAACTCAATTAATCTGTCTTTAAATAGCATAAATTTTGTAATCATTGATATCAAAGATTAGTTGTGAACAAAGATTGAAGTGAAGCATATTGTATCTGAACATTTTTTGTGAGTTAATAAAGATGTGAATTGAGTTTATTTAGACTACTGAAATCTTTTCGAGTGGATTCA
>SNQJ01S0025633.1:79818-92029 GCA_010110895.2 Picea sitchensis
ATAAAGGAAGAGTAGTTCTAAACAGGGAAAATCCAGAAGAAGTTGTTTATCAGATCAATAGACAGATAGTCACTAAAGAGGAGTGGGATGATTTTCGTATTGAGTGGAGAGAAAGAGCACATATGGAAAATCAATGGGATAATGAATAAGAGTTCCACCATGAGAATCCACCGAATAATGAAGATCATGCAAATGGTAAAAATACTATCTCTACCCTGGTCTTTCCTATTACTAATGTTCCCACACAGGGGATAGCTCCTATGAAGAACATACGTCTCTCATCCCTGCCAAATTTCCATGGATTATCTACTGAAGATCCAGATGAGTTTTTGTTTGAATTTGATATTCTATGTAGAAGCTATGACTACACTACCACTACGCAGAAGCTTAAATTGTTTCCAGCTACATTGAAGGGTAACGCATTAATATGGTTCATGAGCCTTGGAGGAGAGAATATTTCAACATGGGGACAAATGAGGCAGCTTTTCCTGAACAATTACCAAGACTAATGTCGAACGAGGGAACGAAGATAGGAACTATTTAAGCTAGCTCAGAAGGAGGACGCAACCATTGAAGATTTTGTGGAGTGACTTTAGTATAATCTACAAAGGTCTGGACATCCAGATGTAAGTAAGGACATTCTCAAAACTATTTTTCTAAAAGGAGTAGAGATGATTGTTTAGATATGTTGAATATGCTTGGCAAGGGAGATATATCTAAGGAATCCTATAAAGAGATTGTAAATCTTTGTAAGAGATTCTCTCGAGGATCTACAAGGAATAAGCCAGCTACCAGGGATACCACTTTATCAAGGGTACATAAATCAACCATTGGAGGGGAAACAAGAGCAGAAATAGGAAATATGTTAGAAGGTTTCAAAACAAAAATGATTAACTCTTTTGCTTCACAAATTGATACTCTGCAGATCAAACAGAAACAAGAAAAATCAGATCAGGCATTATCCATTTTCTATCTGAAATGCAAGACAAACATCCACCAAGGGAGTGCCCACTGAACAGTGCCCAGGTATGTCTTATTTGTGAATTAGATCATGCCACTGACAAATGTCCCTCATTACCATGTGTAAAAGGATCAATGAAGGCAACTAATGAGGAAGCAAAGGTTGTCTATCTAATAACACAGAGAAGAAAATGGTAGCCAAGGGGTCACGGTACAAACCCTCAATTCTCTTCTACAACACTTAATTATTGGAATAATGTGAACAATCAACTTCAATATGGTCAGATGAATTCCCCCCCTCTAAATCATATGCTATCTCCTTTTTAGGATCCCAATGCATGGGTACCTACGCCCCAACAACAGAATCATCCTAGGCAATGGAACCCATATTGGAGAGGCCCTCAATAAAAACCTACTTATCAAAACCCTCACCAACAAAACCCCTATCAACAACATTTCTAGCCCTAGTACCAGCAGCAACAATTGCAGTTACCTCCCAATTCCCCACAAAACAATCCTCCATTACGGCCTCAGCTGCCTATGCAACCTAACCCAAATTCCAATAATAAGGTCATTCAGAACATTGATATACACAATGTGTCATCCCTATCTATTACCCCTATGCCTTGTGATGAGATAAAATTACGATTAGGGAGAATAGTCGAGCCAATAATTGAAGATGATCCATCTTCAGAATTAGACAAGGAATTGGGGGAAAAACCATCTACTGATACAGAGGAAATTGATGAACCTATCATAGAATTAGCAGAACCCCCATTCCCCGAAAGATTAGAAATTACCAAAACTATGGAATTACCATCCTTCAATCTCTTAGGAGAATTGCAAAATATACATGTTAACATTCCACTATTGTAAGTGATTAGGGATGTCCCTATTTATGCAAAGACTGTGAGAGACCTCTGTATCAAAAAGCCTGTAAGGAAACCTTGGGACCCCCTCACAGTACACGTAGTGGGAGAATTTTCTGAGCTGATGTTAAACAAAACCCCACCTATTAAATATGGCGACCCAGGAAACCCTACAGTCACTATTAAAATTGGACAAACATTTATTCCCGATGTGTTATTTGATTTAGGGGAAGCAATTAACATTATGCCAATCGAGATGACACAATTGCTACAACTCAGAACGCAAGTCCAACCTACTCCTACTATTTTAGAATTAGTTGATCGCTCTACTATCAAACCAGAAGGAGTAAGCGATGATATAGTTATTTCAATTGATTCATGGGAGTATCCTACTGATTTTTTCGTATTGCAACCTAAAACCCATTTGGGGGGGCACCCTCTAATTCTAGGGAGACCATGGTTAGATACAATTGATTCCTTCATTGGTTGTAGATCTGGTTCAATGACCATATTTGATGGTTATGATACCAAGAAACTTACCCTTTATCCTCATGCTACACCCAGCATGGAACCCAAAAATTCTTTATGGATGGACATTGAGGATGAAAGAGATCTACCTGTGTTAACCATAGGAAAATCCTTGAGTTTCAAAGATGAGACAGAGGATCAGATAATTAATAGCTTTATCAGTAACCCCTCTGTTTTTACACCAAACACGTACCACCAATTGAGTCAAATCTTCAACCCTACTTCCCAGGAAGGAGTGAGCCCAAAGATGTTCTCTGAAACTATTGTAAATAAAGTTAATTCATATGTAACAACAGATGCTGAAACAAATGAATTATTTCCTAAAGTCAGTTCTAAGAGCATCGTTTTAGAAATCAAACCTGAAATACCCTGAACATCAATCTCGATTTATCTTCTGTTGAAACTTGTTGTTTGATGAAGTTATTGATTAAACATAAAGAAGCATTTTCCTGGGATTACATGGATATGAAAGGAATTTCCTATTAACTATGCACCCACCATATATACATTAAAGGAGACCGTCGACCCATTTTCTAACCCCAAAGGAGAATGAACCCTAATCTTAAAGAGATTGTTAAGGAAGAACTCCAGAAAAATTCTAAATGTTAGATTCATCTACCCTATATCAGACAACGAGTGGGTTTCATTGTTTGTTATTGTGCCTAAAAAGAATGGTAAATGGAGGGTTTGTGTGGACTATAGAGCCCTGAATAAGGCCACGAAGAAGGATCATTTCCCTCCGACATTCATTGATTAGGTTCTAGAAAACCTATCTGGGAAAATGTTTTTCTCTTTCCTAGATGGATTTAGTGGCTATAACTAGATAACCATTGCTCCACAAGACCAAGATAAGACCAACTTTACCAGCCCTTGGGGTACATTTTCCTACAAGGTTCTCCCATTTGGCTTGTGTAATGCACCAACCACTTTCCAAGGAGTTGTAATTGATATTTTTTCTGATATGGTGAATGACTGTATGGAAATGTTCATGGATGACTTTACACCTTATGGTACTGATTTTGATGAAGATTTAGCTAATCTAGAAAAAATACTCAAAATATGCATACAGTCTCATATTTTTCCTAGTACAGAAAAGTGTCATATGATGATGAGCGAAGGTGTGGTGTTGGGACACTTCATTTCTTATGCAGGAATTCAGGTAGACCCAACCAAAATCCAGGCAATTTTGGACATTCCAACTCCATCAAATCAGAAGGGGGTAAGAATATTTTTAGAGCCTGTTGGATATTACAGGAGATTCATTAAAAAAAAATCAAAACTTGCCTCTCCTTTATTTTTTTTATTAACAAAAGATGTTGACTTTAGTTGGACTGACAAGTGAGAATTGTCTTTTACAGATTTGAAACAAAAATTGTCACCAACTCCCATTTTGAGAGGGCCCAATTGGGATTTACCATTTCACATTTATTCAGATGCCTCTGATACTGCAATTGGTGTAGTTTTAGGTAAACAAGAGGACACATATCCCTATGCTATCTACTATATCAACAAAAACTTGGCTCCTAATGAGTTAAGTTATACAGTTACAGAAAGAGAATTCTTGGCAGTAGTTTATGGGATCAATAAATTCAGGCATTATCTCACTGGTTATTCTAATTTTATTCATACTGATCATTCAAAAATTAAATATTTAATGAATAAAACTATTACTAATGCCCGAGTAATAGGATGTTTGTTACTACTACAAGAATTTGGCATCACTATAGTTGATAGACCAAGAAAAGAAAATGCGGTTTTTTATTTTCTCTCAATATTGAATATAAATGATAATAATTCACCTGTAGATGATTCATTTCCAGATGAAAATTTGTTTGCAGTATCTACTCACTCACCTTGGTATGCAGAAATTGCTAATTATTTGGTTGCATGGAAGGTACCTCCACATCTATCTCCCCGAGAAAGAAGGAAGATAATTCAGAAGAGTGCTCGGTATAGTTGGATAGGGGGGTACCTTTTCTACACAGGCCTAGATCAAGAAATCAGAAGATGTGTGAGAGATGATGAAGTTTATGATCTGCTTAAATCTTTCCATAATGGCCCTTGTGGGGGTCATTTTGCTGATTAAAGGACTCGGCATAAAATTTTGAGGATGGCCTATTTCCGGCCCACACATATTTCAAGATGCAAGGAAGTATGCCCAAGCCTATGACAGTTGCCAGCCAATGGGTCAGCCAAATCATAGGGATGAGATTCCTCTCCAGCCTCAAGTGTTTTTGGAGCCTTTTGAGAGATGGGCCATGGATTTTGTAGGGCCCATTAACCCACCTTCTAATCAAAAAGTCTATATATTGGTCTACACAGATTACATGACCAAGTGGGTAGAGGCAAAATCACTCATCAGGGCCTCAGAAAAGATGTCTTAGAATTTTTGTTTGAAGATATATTTGTTAGGTTTGGAGTTCCCAGAGAATTAGTCAATGATGGGGGACCACCTTTCACATCACATAAGTTTGAATCCCTACTCAATAAATATCATGTTTTACATAGAACAACTTCTCCATACCATCCCCAAGGTAATGGGCAGGTGGAAAGTACAAACAAATTAATAGAATCTATTCTCACTAAAATAGTGAGGGAACATCATCGGGATTGGTTTGATAGATTGCATGAATCTCTATGGGCTTACCGAACCACTTGCAGGAACACAACTGTTTTTTCTTCTTATGAATTGGTATATGGGAAGAGCCATGTTTTTCCCATTGAATTCAAGATCAAAACCCTAAGAACTGCATCAATAGTCAATCTGGACTTGACTATAGCACAAAAGGCTAGACTGCAGTAGCTAAACCAGCTAGATGAGAAGCGTTTGTATGCTATTCATCAAACCACAGTAATTCAACAACAAAGAACCAAGTGGCATGACCGAGTCATCAAGAAGAAATTATTCAAAAAGGGATATTGGGCTCTATTGTATGATTCGTGCTTTAAAGAATTTCAGGGTAAGCTATGTACAATATGTTTGGGACCTTACGAGGTAGACACTATTTTTCCCAATGGGACAGTCAGGTTAATCACTATTGATGGACCCAATACAAAGTTACATGCAAATGGTCATCACTTGCGCCTGTATCAACGTCCACTTTCCAAAGATGAATTTAAATCCATATGTACAGCTAATACAGATGATCACTTTTTACAGGGAAAGGAGATTTCTCCTTCCCTTTCTAAACCTTAGAAATTTTATCTTTTCAATAAAACCTTGTATATAAATAAACTTTGCAAAATTGATTTTTTTTGTTTCTGCTTAAATTTTTTATGTTTTTCTAATAAATTCAGCCAAAGGGTATCAGGCAGTTACTTGTGTGCAGATATATCGATGAACAACACGGTAGATTACAACGAGATGATCCAAAGGATTGGTTTTTGAAGTTTGAAAAACTTCCTAAAAATTAATGGATTATGTGTTCGGTCGGGTTACATGTTGTTACACCATGGTCACTTTACATGTCATTACACTCTTTTCCGACAAATTGGTCGATTTACATGTTGTTACACCTTTTTACCAACCATTTAGCTGATTGACATGCTTCTACACCTAATTCCACCAGTTCGGCCAAAGCTACATGTTGATACACCTACCGTTGTTATTCCTTTTCTCTATTTTGCATATCGCTTCACCCATTTTTCACATTAATACCATTTTTCCATGCTAAAACACTATTTTTTTGCCACTTCCGCTGCTATATTTTCCACTCTCTCTGTAAAAAAAAGGTCGCTTCATCATTACTTGACTCCACATCCGCAGATTTCCAATTGGTCAACCATAGAAAGGACTCCACCTATGCTCCACCTGTAATATCATCATTTATCATGTTCCATAGCCATCTCTCATCATTACATCTATTCAGATCAAATGGCGATTGGATAGTGCAGTTACTCCAACAGATTGGTTTGTGTGGTAAGTTATGATGTACATTACTAATCCTACGTGTCGAAGTGATGTAGATATGGAAGCAATATTTAATGCTTACATGTCAGTTGTCCTAAATTCGTTAAACCAAGAGTGAATCATATTAGTTTGGGGGAACGAAAATCTACGTCAACCTAACAGTAAAATCCCTTTTTATATTCACCTCTGCCACCTTTCGACCACGCTTATTTTCTCTGAGACACTGCGTTATTTATGAAATCCACATTCGACCTTGTTGTGTCTCTATTTTAGGTGCCAGTTTCTCCTCCTAAGTGACTGTTACACTCTAAAGAGGCGTCATGGGAGGATCATCTATGAGATATGAACCGGAAAATTTGGATGCATTGTTGCTACATCCAGATGTTTACCAAATATTTCTACAGGATCGCTAGATTTCTTATTTTAAGAAGCTATAGGGGTTTAATGAAGCAGAGATATTGGAGTTCAGTCATAATCTCATAGAAAGGTATTCAATGGTGCACGGGGTGAGGATTCCGGTGACAGAAGAAAGCATGGATGCTGTGACAGGGTTGTCGACCACAGGAGAAAGATGGTTTAACAGAAAAGAACACCTTCTCAATGCACATAAGGGTTTTCTCATGGATAATGAGAAATTACAGACCAAGGTCTGAGGTGCAGATGTAAGTTCCTTACCAGAACCATGGGTGAAAGTGTCAGAATTTGTAAAAAGGTACATTACATGCGAAGGAAGATACCAAGAATTTTATTTTTCTGATTTTATACTACTGTCACATTTGAGACATCAGAAGCTAATAAACATCCCTTATTACCTTCTTCATTCCTTACATAATATGGCTCACTTTGTCAAGATATCAAAGCATCCCATGAATTGTCTTTCCAATCACAGATTGATAGCGTTGTTGATTCGTAACAGAATGGGAATTTATAATGTCCCATTACATGAAGCGGAAGAAACGAAACATTTTATGCTTGTTGTTATGGCCGACCCCGAGCATCCAATTATTCAGTGCTCGATTGTAGAATCAATTAAAACCCCCACTGTAACTGCCCATAAGTCGACTCCAAGAGGCCAACGCAAAACCATAACCAACTCTAACACCACTCTGAAAAGTGTCGACAGAGTTGAACCAAAACAACTTAACCCTATGCATGCGGTTTTGATTGAGCCGACAGTTGACAATGCAATCCCTGGACCAAATCATGAGTCTCAGCCCTAGGTTGCAACATTTGTTATTGAAGAACTTCCTCCTACTCCTAAATCTCAGAAGAGGAAAGTCCCTGCTTCTGTCTTTGCATTTCCTAGGAAGAGAACTAGGTCAACGAGGTCTCCTACAACAAAAGTTACAACCCCCATTGTAAGAACCATAAGAAAATCTCAGAGAGGCATCGACAGAGTTGCACCAGAATAAACTCAAAACCCTCCTATTACTACAACAGTAAATCAAGCCCCTACTGTCACTGCCATTGAAGCGTCTCAGAGAAGAAAACCTCAACCTAGAATAAAATCTCAGAGAGGGATCGACAGAGTTGCACCAGATACTGCCACAGAGTGTCCTGATTTTGTTGATACTCAAACCCTACCATATTTTATGGAGGTACATATTTCGGGTTTTACCTTGTGCAAGGAATTTCAAGCAACCATTTTATCATTGCAGGCCGAATGTGAACGAATTATAGCAAAATCATTGGCTACCCTTGATGATCCTATGTGTCACTGGTTGAGTGATGATGTACAGATTATATCAGACCCCAACATCCCAGAACCTTCTCCTTGTGTGGTTGTTGAAGAACACCCTCCTTCTCCTTGCCTAGTTGTTGAAGAGTTCCCTCCTTCTCCTAAAGAAAAGAAAAGGAAATCCATTGTTTTCGTCTCTACATTACCTAGGAGGAGAACTGGGTCAGCAAGGTCTACTAAAGTAGCAGTCGGATGGAAGAATATAGAACATGCATTACCCATTCTGTAACGAACCTCTTATAACCAGTACAATTTTTTTATTTTTTTTGTTGTGTGTGCGCGTGTGTACAAGGGTAATAAACACATTCGACTCTGTGTCGCCACTCGATGACGAACAAGATGCATACCACGACGAACACAACATGGCGACCTAAGATGTACATCAAGCATTTGCATGCAATGAACAACAATCAATCGACAAATAAATAAGACTGACTACCTGTCCGTCCTACCCTACAATGGTTAGGACCTCCAAGACACATAAGAAACGCTCAAGCCCAGGTTCCCATCGATTTTAACCATTTAAGGTCTCAGGGATGGCGACCGTTCTGAGGAACATGGAGGTGTCTACAACCCACCTGAAACAAGCAGACCAAGCCTTCTAAGCTAATGATAATAACGTAACCATCAAGATTGCAAACAACAAGGTTATCGACATTAAGGCATTTTACGATAGTGCGTCATTATTAACTCATTACTACTATGACAGTATTGCATGGGAGGTGTATTTTTAATCAAATTACAATACAATGACAAATAATATAGCATGCAAGGTATTTAACACAGTCTATTTTGACCTCCATTATGAACCCAACTTTCCATGTCTAAAGTGCATAATGACATTAAGGTAAAATCTAAATTAGTCTTAGAACCAACTTATTTGCGCAAATTTAATCTTACAAGTGTCATCATCGTACCAACTTGCCTTAACATATTATTCTTTGCTAAAAGTATTTTGTGTTAAGGTCGATATCTAAAAATCATGTAGATATATATAACAATGTCCCAAGAAGTAGATTATGTACATCTTATCCACCTTTATCCAAATTTCCTCTTCCCACACTAATAATAATAATAATTTGTTATTATTAATAAAGGCACTTCATTGTTTAATATAATAATCATTAAAAACTTAGCCATGTCCTAAACATATGAGGATGTCTAAACCAAGCTTCTATAGTAATCATTCTCTTCATCCACTCTTCAACAATAAAGGTCTACACTATGGTGGTTCATGTACATTATTGGTTAACCACATAACATAATAGAAGGATAAAAGTTAAATGAAGGATATTATTATTTAAATGAAAAGAAAGGTAAACTAACTTAAAAGTTAAATGAAACTAAATTACTTTCTGGTGCGGGAACATTCCAGTAGTTGTTCATCAACTATAAATCAAAAATTTTGTAGGCGATTAATTTGGAATGTTGCTTAAAATAAAAAGAGGTTGAGGTCAAGAACGTCGTTTTCATGCCAAGATTACTGTCATTTAAAGAAAACATATTTATTTTAATAGGTGAATCTCTTGTCGGAGAACGAAAAGATAGAATTCAATTTTATGAGTTCGTAATTAAGAATTCCTTACAAGTGAATAAATAAAAAGGATATTTATCTTCCTTCACATTCAATTCATATCGAATAATATTCGTTGCAAAATTTAAGGCTTGACGTTTCACTTCGGGAAATAAAGATTGAATAGGCAGAGCGTTACACAAATTGGGACTATTTTTTTTACGACACTAAGAACTGTGATAATAGCCATTGATAAAAGAAGACGGTTAAACCAGAATACATGACTTACAACAATATAACAAGGTTAATGGGGAGTCTTGCCCCTAAAATGCATGGGAAAATTCTAAGTCTTTAAATAGTACGTCGAGAATTAAGCCTGAATGGCAAGATGCAAGGGTTGTGCTCAGCGTTAAACAAATCAACGGCTACATCCGTGCATTAATAAAGCTAGCATTATACAACATCTATTCATGATCAGACTGGAATACCAATCAGATTTGCTATGCATAAGCATCATAACAGTACTATTATTGCAGGTAGACGGGTGAACGGTGTTACCTCTGAGAGAACAACATCATTGTTGTGCATGTGCAGTGGGTAATTTGATATCGTTGTGTGGGAAGAGGAGGGTGAAATCCCCGAGCGAACCAATTGTATCTAGAACCAACACCCGTCTAAAACCATTCCCCAAGCATTAATTCATGATGGGCAGAAATAAATCGACAGCAAAGGGGTAAGGCACAGAGTTTAATGGCCAGTCATCATATAATCAGCATGCAGAGAAAGATTCACCAGTATTGAATATTACACAGTAATATTTGCCATTGTAAGTGTTGAATATAAATTGTTGGGTTGGCCACTAGCAATAGTAAATGGCTATCAGGGTAAACGCTCTAGACTGTAACTCTAAAAATCGGTGAACAGTAATAGTATTATGCCTATACCAAGTTCAATAGCATCCAGTCTATAACCAATTGATCGTTGAACGCGATCTCAATCTTCTATTAGCTCAAAGTAAGAATTTGTTGGCATTAGACATTCAAACGCAGTCCTTAAGGAGATTTTGTGATCAAGGGTTGGTGTAGTTTTACTGAGAAAAAAAGATGTAAGGGAGATAAGATGCAGTCGGTCGGCAAGTAATATGCCACTGCTTAGGTTAACTCGTTGTCCAGATTATAATCGTTGTTTCTTAGCAAGGAAAACAATATCCCTTTTATAAAATTTCAATCAAAGTAAAAGAAAAATGCAGGTAAAGAGGAGGGTCAGGTAAAAATGTAGATGAAAGGGTGGATGAAGGCCGAACTACAGAGACATTCTCAAGTGAGCATACAAAGACAATTCACCATTCTCAACCAATGTCGAAACACAGCAGTAGAGGCAATGATTTCCATCAGTTACACAATACAATCACAGAAGCCATAAAAACCAGACACTTCATCAAGCGCCCAATAGCAGATTTAAATTAAATACTTTTACATCTCAGAACACCAAATATATAAAAAGGGGTTGTCAACAATATCAGAATGCCAGGGTCCTAAGGATAACTCA
Organism: Picea sitchensis; assembly: GCA_010110895.2. Lineage (NCBI taxonomy): Eukaryota > Viridiplantae > Streptophyta > Pinopsida > Pinales > Pinaceae > Picea > Picea sitchensis. The sequence continues at coordinate 90,885 of SNQJ01S0025633.1, forward strand.
TCGAAAGGATCACAAAAGTTCTATCAGTTGAAGCATAGAAGATAATCAATAGGGAAGCAAATAATCCAAACGCCAAGGCTGTACTGAAGGACGCACATCAAGCAATCAGCTAAGATAAGAAAAATGGGTCCGCTATCAATCTGAACACTTGATATGCTACAATCAATATTCAGATCCAAGCATAAGTCTTAAAGCATTCTACTCTACAACGTAAAAGAGCATACCTTTGCCTTATCGTCCACTTCGAATGATGTCCCGCTCTCTACACAACTCTCACTCACTGACTGTTGAGACCTCACCGGTACCTCCCAGCCAACGCTAGGGGTACTCTACTTCCCCCTTAGACCCTCGAGCCACAAAGGGGCCACACACTATCCAGATGGTACGTCTAGCTCCTAGCTCACCTTGCAAGGCCGAGCTACCACTCCTCTCCGAGCTGGGAAATCCCAACTCCCACAAGTAAATTAGTCAAGTCACTATTCCTGTAGTGTAACGTTATGCTAACAGCTGATCCCCTTCTTCCTTCTCCTCCCTCTCTTTTATAGAGTTTTTTAACTTCCATTCTTTCCCTAAATCTCATTTAATTTAAGTTTTAACAGAAATTCCTAAAAATTTTCCTTCGTACAAGTGTCACCCATCCCCCACATTCCTCCAATAATTATTTTCTTGAATTTATTAAATGTCTCATTTCCCTCACCCACCTAGAGTTACTCCTAAATTTACTCCTAGGTGTCCCTAGATTCCCTTACAGGTTTTAAAGGCTTTCCCTATTATGAAGTTGTTAATTTAGTTCAATTTAGAAGGTTCTTTAAATGCAGATTCTTTACTAAGTTGACCTCCCACGTTTTACCATAGGTTCCCCTCTTTCCCTTTTTATGTTGCCTCGTTCCCTAGTTTCCTAATTTTTATATTTCCTTCTTTCCCCTTTTTATTAGAGCCAAAAATGACAATTGTGCAAGTTAACCTCCCTTCCCTTTTATTATTAATTTATTATTATTTTTTTAAACTATCATAAGTTAAAGTAATTAATTGCCTCTTTACATTTTACATCCACACATTTTATTTAATTCTTAATCTCTTCATGTTACCAAAAATTTTATGAACACCCACAATTATTACTTAAGTGGTTTTAAATTTTATTATTT
>SNQJ01S0025633.1:99837-116058 GCA_010110895.2 Picea sitchensis
GTACTTTTTCTAAGGTTTTTCTATGCTATATTGATATTTGGTTCTTAACAGGTAATATTTAATTTCACGTAGGGTATAAAATAGTGAAAGTACCAGTCAATGGTCATGCTGAAGAACTGACCAATCTCTCAGTCAAGACAGAATATGACCTTGCTACTCCACAAAAACTAGTAAGGCAGAGGAAATCTCAAAGTAATAGAGTAACTGTTGGTTTACCAACAACTTTTACACAAGAACCTCTGTTACACACTCAAATTGATTATGTTCTTGAAGACAAAGCAACAAAAGAAGATTTTTGAAACACTATATGTTGGGGGTACACACAGGTTTTTTCCATACAGGTACTTAGCGATTCGTTTTAACAGTTTGCATTGGAGGAGTCACTTCCCCAAATCAGATTCAGAGTAAGGCTTGAATGTGTTTTGCATGAGGACATGCAATGTCTTTATTTGGGGGGCATGTTAGGACCCATAAATGTCCCTTTTTCACTATATCTTTTGCTCATTCAAACTTATAATTTCTATGTTAAATGCCTACTATAATGTTTGCTAAGACCCTTTTTCCCAAGCTATGAAACATTGATCTTGCTTTTATATTCTTATTTACTTAACATGTTTGATTGGTAGAATTTCTCATATTTTACCCATGAATGTTCAAATAATGATCAAAATGTGTAGAACAACCAAGTCTTGAAGAAAGATCGTTGTTATTACACCAACTGCTACAACTGTGCGCCAGTTCTGCATGTTGTTACACGACTACAAAAACTGTGCACCTTTCCTGGAAGTTGTTACACTTGTTGCAACAGATGACTGTCGATCTTGGAAGCTGGTATATCATTCAAATCTGAATCCTGAAGATCGATCCTCAAGGTTGTTACACGTTTTGTCTCACGCTGGTGATCAAGATTCTTTTTCCATATTTTGTGAAGATGACAGATCTTTTGTATCACACAAACAACCTGAGAATCTTGGATTCTCAAGGTTGTTCTGAGTCCATTTTAAGTGAATGAATTTGTCTTTAAATAACATAACTTTTGTAATCATTGGTACTGGAGATTAGCTGTGAACAGAGATTGAAGTGAAGCATATTGTATCTGAACATTTTTGGCGAGTTAATAAAGAAGTGAATTGAGTTTCTTTAACCTACTGTAATCTTTTCGAGTGGATTCAGTGAGAAGGAAAGGGCCCACCTTCCTCACAGACTCCCCTCTATTTTGAGTTTTAGATTCACTGCTTTAATTTGCTTGATTTATCTGTTTAGCATTTCTAGAATACATTCGCTATTACAATTTAGTGCCTTTTTTTTAAATGCGCATTAGTGTGTCTCATGAGAGTTAGAATCAATTGTTGAATATTGTTGGAGAATTGCTTTGAGATTTAATTCCTTTTCTACACTAGATTAAAACTCTGTTTTCAAACAAAAGTAAATAGAAGTGTGAATTTCCCTTTCTGCAATTAAGTAGAATTCCTTTCGGCAATTAGCACATAATTTCCTTCTGCAAAAGAAAAATAGAAAATTATAATATATTAGATAATCCATGATTCTTATACACTCATCAAATTAGATTTCAATGATGCAAGTGTGATTTCAATTCTGCAACAGTAGATTAGACCTCCAGTTGTTTCATAAACTTGTGTTACTGTTCAACTTTTCAATTTTGTTTCTTTTAGTTTACCTTACTTCAATTTGATTAGTGTTTCTTTCATAATATAGCATAGACTATGCATAATTACCTTAATTGTTTATTTATTTAGACAATTAAAGTGCCCAACACAACCCACTAGGCTCTCTGGCTACAACTGGAAGGTGGATACAACCCCCTAGTTATCAAGGTCCAACCTAAAGGAAGATCCAACTCCCTGATTCTCCGAAACCAACTCGAAAGAGGCTACAAACCCATTTCCTTTCCCCGTTCTACTGCCCTGAAATATAAATTCCAAATGTAGACAATTTTTCACTGTCACTAAATCAACCACTCCCACTGTCAACCTTTAACCGTCAACGTGTACCAACAACTTGTAACGACCTGTACCAATCAACCTGCAAAAAACAACCTGTACCAATAACCTGTAACAACCAATACCAACTATAAGAACCTGTACTAACAATATGTACCAACACAAGTGCATCAACTATGCACAACACAACCTGTCACAACAAGGTCTATCACATCAATCTATCTCATCTATCTCATCAACCAAATCATATCTATTCAACAAGATCAATCACCAAGACAACTCTCAACCATACGCATAATAGCATGAAGATGTGCATCAACAAATACTACTAAAAAACATCAACAAGATGTACCACAATCAATATGTTCTTCAAAAAGTATACCAATACATATATGCCACATCATCCATAAACTATGTGCCAACAATGCTACTAGTAAGTGGATCTAACAATGTACCAAGCATGTACCAATCATGTATCAACAAATTAGACTATGACTCATCAAGATGTACTAACATCACCATACCATACATCTCATGTATGTTCCAACTCATCAACTACAAGTCTCAACCATATACCAAAGACATATACCAAGGTATTCAACAAAAGTTCTCTATCAATACATCATATTATCCATGATCCAAATATCATAAACCCTCACATCAAACCATATGCCAAACCTCACAATGGTGTAGCTTCAAGTGTGTACCAATCATATACCAATACCACTAACAAAATCCTCTCACAATGTACCATAATATATACCAATAAAACTCAGACATGCACCAATAATCAAATCTGCCTCAAAACATTCATTACAACAAGTTCTATGCAACCAATAGTGCATCTAAACATGTATCAAGGATGTGCCTCAATAGAACAATGATATACCTATAGCTAGCATCATATCATCATGATATACCTCTTAAACAAAGTGCCATAACCTCACTAATAAATTACTTAGCATAACCAACAATATACCCTAACATAAATGACTCAATCCACACACTAGGGTTTGTACCATGCACTTATGATATGCATCAAGCTTATACTTCAAAACTAGACCATGTACCATCATAAAACATATACTCATACCTATAACTCTGTGACCAACTTGGAAAATTGGATCTCATATGTCCATACCTTACTCAACTTATGTAGTCTATTCTAGCCATTTTCTCCAACTTTACGAGTGCCTCACTTGTTTCACACTAGTTGACCCATGAGGATACCTCACCAGAAACCTATAGGATGACCCGCAAGGACCTCAATAATCATTATTGTTCAGAAACCCTTTCCCTCTCCAGCTCTAAAAAATTTTCGTCAAAATTTCTTCGCTTCCTCAACTTCATGCAACCTTAGATTTTTCAATTATGCCTACAAAAAACCTTTCAAAAGATAGATATTCAACTAAGTTAAATAGGTGTTGATAGGATTCCCTTTCTTTCCTACTTATACTTTCCAGGTGCCTTCCTCTAAAGGTTTCCTTGTAATTGTTTTACCCTTTTCTCCATCTTCTAGGGATAACTGAATTTCGTTAATTAGTCAAATCATAACTTCTTTACCCTCAACTAACTTCTTGTTGTAACCACTTTATTATTTAATTAATTTCTTATTGAAACAACTTTGACTGGGGAATATTCTTTATGAACTTCAAGAAGCTTTTGGCTTCTTGTTTACCTTCTAGGGGCTTCTAGATTACTCTAAAGGGTTCTCCAACTTCTCAAAGGCATAACTCCCAAACCGTGAGAAGTTATGTGATGCACCACATATCACTGGAAACAACACGACATTTAATATCCATCCAAAATAGTCTCACGTGCAAAATCACTATTATTCATGTCTTAATTCCTAAAACAAACTCGTGTTCCATAATCATACCTTTGGTCTACCGTACTTCTCCAAGGGTTGGCATCAATCTCTAAGGGTTGACATCAATATACAATATCACTCTCCAAAGGTTGACATCATTGAAAGCCAACTATCTAAACAAACTGTCCATCAATCTAAACCAACTTTCGAACAAGTGACTTGCATTATTTCCTGGGCATTGAATTATGGAAAAAGGAGGATAGTATTTTCATGTCACAAGTCAATTATACATGGGATATTTAAAAAAAAAATGAAACATGATGAGTTGCAAGCTAGCCACAAATCCTTTGGAATTAAGGTTGAATTTATATATAAATGATGACTCCAATCTAGTTGATGTTACTTTGTATCCTCAATTGGTTAGATGTTTGATCTACCTAACTAAAATTGACAAGATATATCTTTTGTAGTCAATATGGTATCAATATTTGTGTCACATCCTCGATAAATACATTAGAAACTAGCTAAAATAATTTTGAGGTATCTCTATTGTAAAGTTAGGTATGGTTTGGTCTGTAGATCTATAAAGGACTTCAAATGGTTTGGCTATACATATTCATATTGGGAATATTATAGGGATGAAAAAATGTCAACTTTGGGGTATACAGTCAACAACAGTTGCTTGGAGTTTTAAAAAGAAACCTCCAATTTCTCTCTCCATGGAAGAAGCCTATTACAAAGCAACAACAACAACATCTTGTGAAGTAGTGTGGATACGAATAATTTTGGAGGATCTACATGAGTAGCATGAACAACCCACACAATTGATTTGTGATAATAAAAGTGTTATTCATATGTCTAAGAATCCATGTTTTCACTAGAAGACCAAGAATATTGATATATAGTATCACTTTGTTTGATATTGGGTTCAACAAGGTGTGATTGAGATTATATATTGTAGTACAAAACAATGGGTTGAATATACTTTTATGAAAACCCTCCCAAAGAATAGGTTCTGCAAATTCACAGAAGATCTTGGAATCTTTCCAAATGATCATCATGGGGGAGAAATGTTGGGTTGATGAATCATTTGATTCTTCTAGATCTATTTATTGTTAATAATTTTATATCTCGAAGGTATAATTTGAGATTGAGACAATATTAGTTGAGTGAATAGTGGAGATATTCTTGACTGATTTTAGGAGCTGATCATTTCATACGATAGCTCTTACACATGTATAAGTGTTCATCTTGATAATGAAAATATTTGGGCTGGTGTGTATCATTTTTGAATATTTGTTGTTCCATTAATAGTAGTTAATATTTCTTCAATAATGAATCAATTAATTATTAGCAATATAAATAAATAAATCATAACACTTTTGTAGGAAAAATCATACCAATTTATCCATTAGAAAAAGAACTCAATTTCAAGATACAACCATATATTTTAAATGCACATATATCAATTTACAACCATAATGTCTAAATTCACAAATAAAAAACCTCATTTTACTAGAATGTTCAACGAGCTAAGTATAAATCATTTATCAGTGAAATTTCCATCTCAATTTTTAAACATTAATAATTACATTAAAAAATGGCAATGTACAACCCTAACGCTTCATTCTTAATCATAGAAAAATAGTTCTAGAAAAACTAAATGTAAGTCTTTTTACATAGTAAGTGTGATTGTGACATCCATGTATAGAGTCGGTCTATAGTTTCTTTAAACAAGGGAGATAGTTGCAAAGCAGCTAGTCCCTACCTCGTGAGTGAGAAAGATTGCCCAAGAAAGATTGCATTTTTTACTTTGAGTTAGCATTGAACAACACAATTGATTGCTTTTAGTCAAGTCCCATCATAATTACTAACATATAAAAATTAATAAAAATAAATTTAAATCACAAAGAATGTTTTAAATATTACTCCAAAATAGCTTAAAGAAAAATAAATAAAATAAATGAAAACTCTCTTACTTGTTCTCATCTAACACAATTAAGTCCCTTTTCAAGGATAGTTTCAAGAAGATTAAGTTTTCTCAAAGTTAAAGATGAGAGATTATCTCCCATTAAGTTACTATATAAATATCATCAAACCTCATTATTAAAAATCTGTAATAAATTTATCTTAATTTTTTACATAAAAGTATTATGAAAATAATTAATATTAAATATTAACCATAAGTAACTAAGTACGTACCTGTTAATCTTTGTTAGAATGCTAGTTTTTTCGTTTTAATTTCTAGTTTTGTTAGAATGCCAATTTCTGGTTTTAATTTTTAAGATTCTGTCACAATCAACCCTATTATTTTCTTGAAAGTTGATAAGATAATATATGTATGTAAAAGAACATAAAATTAAATCAACATAAAAATATCTTAAACCTAAATTCATGAATACTAAGAGATTATATAAAAAACAATTTTAAAATATTAAGAAACAAGATTAAAAAAACAATTTAAAAATATTAAGAAATCAGATTTAAAAACAATTTAATATCATTCAGGTCAAAATATAATACCTCCAAATCGATTAAAAATACGAAGAAATCAGATTAAAAAAAAAATTTAATATCATTTAGTAAAAAATATAATACCTCCAAAATCGATTTTGTAAACTCTGCAAGACCGTGTCCACCACAATTTTCAATGCCACTTGTGTAGCATGCACACATTGTTTAAGAACGGGTCCATCATTATCATCTGGGAGGTTGCAAGGTAGCATGGTTTACATAACAATCCACATCACTAGAAAGAAAATATGTGATATTAGTGTTCTGCTCTACAAGGATGACTAGAGAATCCTGGTGCTTTTGGAGATCATGAGATAGAGTGATATCGTAATGTGGGACTATGAGGAGAACATGAATAATGGAAATTCGTATACTTATTTTTCAAGCCTGCCTGCCATGGGACTTCGCCAAGACCATGCCATGAAGGTAGATGACCATATCTACTTTTGATATGATAAGTTGGATGAATCGTTGAGGCCTCTACCAAGGGAGGACACTTACTATGGCTTATGGCTTCGTTATTCAGTGTGAGAGATAGGATTACTTCAGGGAATACATGCACAACATGGGGTATGGGGAAAGCTTTTGGTACAAATATACAATTACACATTCATTCAGTTGTACAGAAAAATGAAGTAGAAGTAGTTAATAGTAGAATAATAATGCATAGCTAAACTTATAACTTCATACTGAGAAATTGAAAGGAAAGAGAGACATAGTTACCTTCGTTGAGTTTCCTTGTTGCAGGGTATGTTGTCCCTATGTCAAATTCTAGGAGGAAGAAATGTATATGATTGTTTCTGTGGTTTCTTACATTGGAAGGGGAGAAGGATCCTATAAGGGGACAATTTAGTACATACACAAACATATTTGCACGGCCTGGGGACTAGGAAAATATCTATTGTTTCAGCCATGATATAAATACCAGTGGGTCCAAGAGGTCTAGATCAGGAGAAGTTGAAGCGCATGAGCACGAGGATATTGACATTACGGCTTTCTCATCCACTAACAATAGCGCAAGCTATAAGTTTTCATTCCTCTACTTTTTCCAAGACAAAACTCAATGAGGGTTGTGGAGTTGCCAACGAAAACAATAGGAGGGCATCGGATTTAGGTAACTAAATCTTATTCGATTCATTTAAGAGTCCTAGCACTTCAAGTTTCTTAGAATGATATATACATTAATATCTAGTTGTACAAAACCCCATGTTATGATTGTATGTTTGAGTAGGATATGATTGTATGTTTGAGGGGGAGGAGACTACCTATATTATATGTGTATCTTAGTTACATAATGTTATTGCAGATGAGGCTGGGATGAATGCATAAATAAAATCTGAAGAATGTTGTTGCAGCACTGATCCCAGTCCGCAAAGCCTGGAATTGGGGTGTACGAAGAAGAAAATATACTGAGGGGTCAGACAGAGGTCGGATGGGATGAATGCAAAAACAAAATATGAAGAATGATTTTGCAACACTGATCCTAGTCCACAAACCATGGAATTGGGGTGTACGAAGAAGAAAAGATACTTAGGGGTCAGACAGAGGTCATGGGGAAAATGGGCTTCAAAATCAGCCATGGAGATAATGTTTATTCATAGGGATAAAGTAATGCATTTCCTCAAGGGGTGAGGTTGTGGGGAGTTGTCCAAGAGGTGAGGCGGGTGAGCCTCACCTCCACTGCAACATTATCATTCTGCTCCTTCATCCATTGTAATGAGAGTTCCTTCTTCATTCGTTGTACTGAGTACAGTGGAGGCTGCTCGAGTCTATGTTTGGAAGCAGCGGTGAAAGCAGCGGAGCATCAGTCACTTTATGCAACAAGTTGTGGAGGATCAAGCTAGTTACATTGTTTGAAACTCAGGTAGCGGTTCTATGCAACCTGCCAAGTGGACTGCAACCGCCTTTCCCCAAAACCTATTAATAACATGCATGTCTGAAAAGATAATAACCCGAATGCCTCACCAAGTGAATTAATAAAGCATTCAATATGCATTAAATAGAATAGTAGGTTGCAAAATTATTAATATGAAAATTATTTTTCAAAGTTTTGAAAATTAAATTAAAATATTAAAATTTTTACATACAGCAGAGACAATTATGTCCCATCATAATTACAGAGACAATAAAAAATAAAATATATGTATTTCAAATATTGGATAAACATTTTTTTATTTTAATAAAAAAATGATTTTAATATAAATTTTTACAAAACTTTGAAAAATGTTTTAAAAATACTCCAAAAAAACACCTATTAATGCTGCACCTATTAATGCTGCAGAATAGACCATCTAATACCCGGTCAACTATCGTTGACCGTGAAGCCGTTGTTATAGTCCCTCGCCTCGCTGAGGCAGGGACTAATAATATATGAAAGGAATATTAATTCGTAATCATACCTCAACTATATAACTATATACATGATCTATATTTTCGAAGTGAAAAATAAAAATAGTTCAAGGTTTTAACCTAGATTGTGTAATTGTAAATATCGAGAATGTCAAGACGAGCACTTTCTTTCATCATAATTACATGATACTCTTCAATAACTTCTAGAAAAATTTATAGTGACACGAGATGATGTAGAGATCTTTCATTTGTCCACAACAATTTTTCTCTAGAATTTTCCACATTTCACCTTTTGAACCCCAGTAGATGAAGTAGAGATATTTGATACATTATACTCTTCAATAACTTCTAGAGTACTTTATAGTGACAGCTTCTCGAATATTTTATAGTGTGATAGAGATTTGTCATTGCTCCACAACAATTTTTCTCTAGAATTTTCCACCTTTCACCTTTTGAACCCCAACAAATTTCACTTTTTGAACCCTAGGGGATGAGGTAGAGATATTTGATTGGTCCACACTAATTTTTCTCTAGAATTATCCACCTTTCACCTTTAGAACCCCAACAAATGGAGAATTGCTATACTACAATGCCAATGCATAAGAGTTTGTATTTTTCTCACCCCCCAAGATTATGAATATGGTGAATTTTATTAAATTGGATTTGGCATTCCTCCACATAACTAAGGAAAAAATTCAATGAAAGAAGAAGATGTTTTCATTTTAATCCAACCAATATAATATTTCTAATATGAACCGGTTTCTGGCATGTCAATGGATTAAATTTTGAATGGAAAGTATTTCGATTTCTATAAGAAAGAGGTATTACCATCATTCTAAACAAATATTTAACATATATTTAACATGACAATCATCGTGTCTATAATTGAGTACGAATGAAAAAAAAATGTTAATAAAGTTATTGTGAAAATGATATATTAAAATATTGGAAATCTAAGAAGGTATTATCGGCATTTAAAAAAAAATATTTAAAATGACAATCATCATGTGTACAATTCAGTAAGAATGATAAATAATGCTAATAAAGTTATTGTGAAAATGATATATTAAAATATTGGATATCTAAGGTTCAAAGAGAAAATAGTTTATTCAAATTAATATTGTTAAAAATAAAATAAAAGGTAAAACCTTTAACAAATAGAATCATCTACAATAACATAGATAAACAATAAGGATTATTTTGAAAACAAACATCACATGAATTACATAGATTGTGTAAATCAATAAATCCTATAGTCTATCTCTTCAAAACATTAGAACAAATCTAATTGATGTTCAAAAGTATCCCACCAAAAACCTAATGATCCCATGGAAACTCAAGAAGTTGTCTTGAATGTGATTCACGACATATATTCCATCCATACTTAAAAAAAAAAAGGACATGGATGGGTTTTCGTAGTTAACTTGAGAAAAGGGAATGAATATTTTAGTTCAAATGAGAATAAGACATTTCCATAACTAATACAAATTTAGATTAGAAAGTGAATATATTATTTTTCATTCCATTTGAAATTTACAAACCATTTATAGAAACTAATTTTACACATCCATCATTAAAATAAAAATCTAAAACTACAACCCTACTATTAATTAGTTTAAACATTTTACAGGCTACATGTAGGATGCCTCTATTCTAAAAAAGAAAATTTCAAAGTAGAGAGGCTTTCAACAAAGAGGATTATGAACCAATTTCAAGTACACATTATGACCATGATTGTGAACTACAAAGTCTACAATTAATTTGTGTGTGGTGGGTTTCATTCTCAATGTTAGTTAGCAAAATGGGTAAAATGAGATAGATTTGGAGTAAAACTAATTCCACGTCTTCAAATTTGATTGGAATATTGGAAATTACCAAATAAATAGAAAAATATAGAATAGTTTATTAACAAAGAATAATGAGAAGAAGAACTTATATTATTCACAAGTTTGAATGCCAATCAACTGGCTGAGATAGAGAAAAATTTCAGCCAACTACATGTAGTCCTTTGTTGACATCACCCCCTATCTAGGCTAGGATACCAACAGGGTGAAGAAGAGAAATGCATAATTCACAAGGAAGTCAAGAGAAATGCATGATTCTCAATACCATCTCTCCATATGAAATAAATAATATGGCAAACCAAGTGTTTCGTTGTTGATTTTTTTTGTTTTTAAGATAGAACATCTCTCTTCTCCAAAAATCATCTCCCTTTTTCAATTCAAACCTCCCTTTATTTACATGAGTGAATTATGGCTAATGCAAGTCCTAATCCAAATTTTTGTTGTGGGGACCACATTTCCTAAAATGTAGGAGGTGATGGATCAGATTTAAGAGTTGGTTTCATCCACTTTTATTCCCTCTAATTTAGACTATAGGCTAGGCTCAAATGAGTAAAGTTTAATGAAAATATAAGTAGAAAAATTACATAGGATTATAAGCATGTAGAATTTCCTTAAACCCCCTCACCTTTCCCCTCTTGTTGTATCATATCCCCTTTAGGTGTTGATTCTCAATCATTCATAGTTCCTTTATTAACTGCAAAATACAAATATTTACAAGTATTAAAAGTATTCAAATCATCATGGAATGTTTACCTCATGGTGTGAAGTAAAGTATAAAAATAAAATATTACAATTTTACAATTTATTTTCCTCAACATGAGAAACATATTACAGTCTTACAAAAAAAATTAAAATCCTTAAAATATAACATTTGGATAATAGGAAACAACCTAAGGATAAATGTTTGGCATTAAAGAAATAATTGGAAAAACAAAGGGAAGATATTGAAAAAAACACTAAAAGGATTGATATATTAGAAGCATCTATCATAAAATCTATTGATATCGTAGAGGACATGTTCCCTTGTATGCTCCTAACAAGGACCTATACATTGCATGTCAACGGATAATGGCATAGATTTCAGTTGGGTAAGATCGCCAACCACCTCCCTTGTAATATAGACACTTGATCCGTCAAGATTTTTCGAAATGACTATGGTTGAGTTTTATTTGCATGCATTTATTAACCATTGGGAAACTTAACGAAAGAGCGAGAAAAGAAATGAATTATACAGCCATTAACATATTTTCAGATCTGAAACAATGAAAAAAATAGCAAACCATAATGCACAAGTTTGATAACGGAGTTCGGCTACTTTGCCTACGTCTCCAGGCCTTTTCTCTGTGAGGGAGGCTTCTTGATTTCTTTTCAAAAGCTTATTAGTACATCTTTAAAATGCCGATTGGCTTCTAGACTGATCTGGTCTTGTTCGCCATGATCTCTAGAATCTTGCACAACTTACGGCACCTGAAATGGATGTCCCGAGCTCTCAGAAATCGTCCGACAGCATCTCTACCTCAACAGCTTCCTTGCCTCAAACTGGCTTAGACCTGGCTTTGCCTCAGCATCTTTGCTCTCCAAAACCGTCCAAAAGCTCTCCAAATCTGACCAAAATGCCTCAACATGGCCTTGGTTAAATAGTGGGAAAGTTGGTTTTCAATCTCCAACTTCCTCCCAAAAATTAGGCTCTAAAAAAGCCCAATAACCCCCAATTATGAGTTAATTACATTAAAATTAGTTGAAAAGTGGTTAAAAACCCACTTTCAACCATACATTAGTTACAAATGGACCTTAAGCCCCAAAGCTGGGCGTGCACCCCCTTAAGCGGTCACATGGCGTGTAATATGGCCAAGCGCTAGCCCTTTGGGCTAGCGCTGGCCTACTAGCCCTTGCGCTCTGCACCTGGTCGTATATGGCATAAACATGTGCCCATGGCTTATACCATAACCGTGCCAACTGATTACATAACCGCGCCATTATAAAATAGTTACATGTATTGAACCGTGGTCACATACATGTAACCCCGCGCACATAACAATAACGCCGCGCCCGAGGTCATATGTTAAACAATGTAACTGGGGTCGGGGCTAGGCCCCGGCCCGACTCCCCCCGCGGAACAACACATAACCAAGTTTAAATATAAAACCCGCCACCATGTTAACACGAAACACACAGTGGTCTAGTGGTCGGGGCTTATTGCGAAGGCGTAGCATGGCGGAGGTCCGAGTTTGAATCCCCCCGACAACAATAATTTTTGACATAGGCCATATTGGCAAAACCCGAGGTGCCAAGTGGCAGCCCGTGATTGGGCCACGTGGCACCTTTATCAACCAATCACAGTACGACACACGTCAGCCACCGATTGGTCCATGTGTTAACCATGTCAACCTTGCCACGTCATTGACGTACTGCCCAGTCACTTGCCGCGTAGGCCTTCCACGTCACTGGATGACGTCACCCTGCCACGTGTCACCCTTCTAGTGGTGACACATGTCACTTCGGGATTGGTCCATCTGCGCACCAAAAATTCCAAATCAGCTTGACACGTGTCACGCTCTGGAGCTACCACGTGTCCTGTACGAAATCTACCACGTGTCGTCGTACGGACCTGCCACGTGTCGTCCCCTGGAGCCGCCACGTCACCTGTACGGATCTGCCACGTGTCGTCGTACGGACCTGCCACATGTCATCCCCTAGTGCTGCCACATCACCTATATGGATCTGCCACGTGTCATCATACGGACTGACACGTGTCCTTTACGGACTGTACGGACAGGTACAGTGAGCATCCCAAAATTTTGCATGTTTGCCTCGACGGACAGAATGCGATATCTTCTCCATACGGACTCCGTTTGACATAAAAATTATACCACCGGAATCAGGAAGACGAGACGGATGCAATTGTGTTGGTTTCGTTGGATTCCGAGCACTTTCATTTTTAGCATTTTTCATGCCCTGACAGCCTGCTGAATCCGATTTCGGATCAACACTTGAAGAGACATCATCAAAGTTTGTCAACAATGCAATGACATGTAGAGAAATCAATTGTGAAAGTTATATCTTCATAATCATAGCATTCCTCACCCCTATATCTGGTTTCCCAATCCTTATGTGGGATATGTGAAGTTCAAATATCTCTACGAATGCATTCATCAGAATGAGACTAGAGCTATAGAGGTACAAAAGCATAGAGAGGAAGAACTCCACAAAAACCTTTGGGTAAGGGATTAAGCAACCAAATTTTAGGATATATTAAGGAACCATGTAGACTTGAATTCAAATATAGCCTTGGTCCTAGTCCTTGAAGGAAAAAAAATGGGTAATTGTTTAATCCAAGATTATGATGAGTAATTAAAAGGAGACAGTCCTACACCTCTACCAAACTAGGTGGGAATAGCTAAAACTTTCTCTCAAAAGGAAAATCCACACTCACCAAAAAAAGTGAACGTTTGTTTGTTCAAAGTAGAGTTATACATAGAAACGTTGAAAAAGATGAAGTTGAAATGGGTTGGATTAAGGTTCAAGTATACTCTCCTCCTCCATCCCCTTCCCTCATGGAAATTTATAGGTGTCGATGGTGAGGGAGAAAAAGAGAGATAGAGGAATATAGATTAGGAAATAGGGTACCACATAAAATACTCCATCACTCAAATTATGCCGCATGACTTCAAAAATTCATACATAGAGCATCATCCCAGTGAGGATAAGTGAGCATGAGAAATACCAATTTTGGGGGATTTGTTTTCTCGTTTCACAAGGGCATGTAAATCCTCTAGTTGGTGGGTAGTGATGAAGATTCAAATTATCACTTTTCATGGCCTATATTAAGTCTAAATTCGATACATTATTTTTCTTTCTTAGATAGTACCTTCTAGGAAAACATTAGTAATTTTGATGACCGATGTACATATTATGATTTATGTTTATCTAACAAGATGTTATATTTATCAATATCAAAGTTGAAGGTGATATATAATTGATCTTGAGTGTTTTGATGGTTTAGTGATATTTTCATATTTGAATTCATATGGTTTACAGGTAGGGAATATGGAAAGATTAATAAATGGATTTGATCCATGACACAATTTTTTCTCCTTCACTTATTTCCATATACCATCTCATTGAATGTTCGACAAACTTAAGGGATCTTGTCCCTTCACAACCTTAAAAGTTTCCAACACTTTGAGGAAGTAATAAAGAAATAAATAAATACAATCTCTTACTAATCTTCTGTATTAAAATTGACTAGAAGGAAACACAATCTCTTCGAACAACATATACAAAGTTAAGGGCTTGAGAGACATCCTCCACCAATCAAGATGTTGGATGGATGAGATAGATATGACTTTCTTCAAGTACAAATAGAGGATAGTCGATATAATATGATAGTGAGTATTCTAATTTCATTTTCCTTGTTTATATTTGAATAATTTGAATTTTAGTGAAGAGGTAGAATTCCACCCTCATGTTACATGAAATTTTTTCAATAAATTACATAGATTTTGTTCAAATTCTAATTGTTTGAGTTTCTCGAAGGATTCCAAAAAATTCCTTGAGTAGGGTCCAGATAAGGAAATAACTAGCAATCCTCATGATTAATTTATTTCTTTCTTATTATTTCTATTTTGAAAGTAGACAAACCCATGTAGAAAATATAGTAACAATTTATTTCATTTTATTTTCTTTCATTACTTTCTTTTCCTCTTTTCTTTATACAACAATTTCATTTTATATATTTTTTTTGAATGCCTTAAATTTACAGCATTTATTGCCTTGATGTGGATCCTTTAAATGTAGCATATGGTGCTTAGTATTGTAAGGATTGAATAGTTTAGTAGCAACACAAGGTCATTAGTTCAAGGGAAGATTCGCATTAAATTGATTTCTCATCCAAGACGCAGTCACCATAGACCTTGATCTTCTTCTTACACATTGCCAAAATATATAGGAGTGAAATTCATGGGCCAAAGTTCATGCAGGATAAATTAGACTGAGATATAAAAGTTTCACATTTTCTTTATCACAACCTTTCATTTGAATTAGTAGTTTATATTTGACCTTGATGATTTGCATACATTATGAAAACCACTTTATAAGTTTATACTATCCCTAATAATTAAAATGTATTGATAATTAAAATTTATTTGAAGGATTTAATAAATATATTATTGTAACTCTTTGAGAAACCAATATGGTTCTTTTTCATGCTTGTTTCACTTTATTTTCCTCTCTTTATTCTCTTTATATCCTTCATTGATCATTGGTGTCACTAACCCCTCCTCACTCAAGGAAAGCCATTAAAATTTGTTTTATAAGATTATGGTTCACTTAAAACCAATTACCCAACTCACATATTCCACACACTTCAATAAGATCATAGACATATTCATCCTCATCTAAGTACATATAAAACACCTAAATATTCTCATGTCTCTTTTATAAATTTCATAAGATCATAGACGTATTCATCCTCATCTAGGTACATGTAAAACACTCCTAAATATTCTCATGTCTCTTTTATAAATTTCATTTACTTTAGTTCCTTTCCTATAAATTATTCACATCTATCTTCCTAGAGTTCCCAAGTGGGATCCTTCTCTCATATAGAATTACCAAAAGTGGGCTCTTACTTTGCATCATTTATTCTTAGGTAAGTGCACGTATCGGGTTTTTACAATACTCTTTATATCATTCATTTCAACATTTGTTGGGATGATATAGTTACAATATTATTTTCATACTT
>SNQJ01S0025634.1:0-45519 GCA_010110895.2 Picea sitchensis
CCATTTCTCCATTAAGGGGGAGTGTTAGAGAATAATGGAGAATAAAATCTTATTGTTACAAGCAGATTCACGAGCGGTTCAGATCCGTTTATTTCGGAGTCTGTTAAACCTGCTCCTCTGCTATATATATATATGTAATGTTCTTCAATGCAATAATAGAATTGATATGTGCTAATTCTTTCAATCTAATTTTTAGGAAGAATGACTTCATAGCATTTTGAGTCTCATGGGCAAATGTTTGGAAAAATTTCAAACAATGTAAAATAAGTCGACTGTGGGAAGTCAATGTTCCTGTTTTGTGGATCGTTGGATTACTTTCTTCTTGTAGTTACATATGTATATTGCAATGAAACATGCAAGAAACAGAAGGCTGAATTTCGCACAATCTCTGTTGATGTTTCTCTATGTAACATTCATGACGGATTTGTTTCCTGGTGGTTTTTTTTGTGTGATTTATCATGGTTCTTGTTGTTCTAAGGGCTGAAATTCTTTAGATTTATGCAGTGTCAACACATAAGTTCGTGCTTTGTGCAAAGATCCTGTACCCCGTAGCGATCCCTGAATTTTTAACATGGTATCAGATCGAAGAGTTCGTTTTTCCTGGTGTTAAATTCCTAGATTTGATTTCTAGTGCAACGATATTCTTGACAATAGTGAAATTCTTCAGCAGTTGAGGTCATTAAGATGGATACAAACATTGTTGTAGACTCTCAAAGCCTGGTATAATTGTTTGATCCCAGGACTTCAGTCTCTGGAAACATTAGATGGAGATGTTGCTTGTAGAGAGGGATTCGCTCCGACTGGTGGATGGATCTGATGCGAAACTAGAACATGGTTCATGATGTAGCCAACCATTGTTACTCAAATACTCAACACATTAAGGTAGATCGAACAAGGAAATTCAACAGTGTGAATAGACAAATCTGACAAATCTGACAAAACTCTTTATTCTTTATCCTCTCAACAGACTGACTTCCTCTTAAAGAAACGATTTATAGAGTCTATACTTTCCTTTTTAAAACAGGCTCCTATAAAATGTCCAACACAGGAATCTATCTGATTGCTGAGAATTCTCAATCAAGAAAACTAAACTTCTACTACTAAATTTACTAAAATAAACTAATTGATCCGGCTCTCTAACAAATCCAAGTAGTGGAGTTTCGATATGCAATGACTTCAGTGTATTTAAAAGAGTTTGTCTTGCATCATTTTAGAAATTTTCATATTGCATCAATTCACCCACAAATGAGATTAAGAAATGGGAGACAAGGAATGCAAAGGCTCATGCTTACTTCGTAATTCACCATCTGCTTGACGACATTGTTCGTTATTGTCTTAGAAGTGAAGTCAACATAGGAGGTATGGAAGAAACCGACCAAGACCTTTAAAACAAAGGATATTAACACAAAGCTTCATTTGACAAAGAAGTTTCTTTGGATGAAGATGCGGGGATTAGACTCTATGGGAGAATATATGAAAATATTTAAATTCATCATGGATGGTGTAATAATGCATTCTTGACAAGTATGCCTAGTTGGTGTAAGGGTACAGTGATTATTTTGATGTTAAAGGACAAACTGACCTTTGAGGATGTTTGTTCTATTGTGGTTAAGGAAGAGGACGGAAAGAAGGATGTTGGAATGATCTTGGCAAACAGTTATCCATTGTTAGTGTTATTACCTTGTTGAATCCAAAGCACTCATTACCCCTCATATTGACATGAGAGGTAAACTTGGTCTTATCCATTGTTAGTGTTATTACCTTGTTGAATCCAAAGCACTCATTACCCCTCATATTGACATGAGAGGTAAACTAGGTCTTATCCATTGTTAGTGTTATTACCTTGTTGAATCCAAAGCACTCATTACCCCTCATATTGACATGAGAGGTAAACTTGGTCTTGTGCAGATTGATGAGATCAGTCTAGTCTTCCAAAGGGTGGATATTGGTGGAGGCTCCTTTAGTGAGGCATATTTTTCATCATGGGGATCACATAGTCACATTTTAGTCACTATCACTTCATGTTGCATGGTTAGATCATGAGTATCCTCAAATGTGATGATGTACTTACCTAGTTTCCGTTATCATTTCCATGATTTCACATAGGCAAATTGTTATTTCTAAGCATCTTATCATTATTGCCTAGGTGAAATCCACTTCATACATACATTTTCATCACATTTCATCATTTTGCTTAGGTGATTTGTGTATCATATCACATCTTAATCTTTCTCCTAAGTAAAATTCACTTTCACACCTACATTTCACTTCACTCCATCTCCTAGAAAGCACATGGTACTTATTGCCTACAATTCCCTGAGTTCTAAACCATATTAATCCCTCAAATCTCATATTTCCACCTTTTTTCAGTATGAATGCACCTAACTAGTTCAGGATATTTTAATTAAGTCCTAAACCTTAGGTTGAGTGCCTAAGTATTGGCCTATTAGTATTTTATTGTAATCCTCCCTTGAGGCCTTTTCCCTAAGTTTCACTTTATAATTGGTCACTAGGAGTTGTAACTTAAAGTCCATGTGGTACACATGAGACTAGGTGCTCCTCCTTTAGCAAGTGTTGAGGCGATACACTAAAATCCACTAGTTCACACTCATCTCAACCTAGCCTTGTTCACACATGCTAAGTTATTCATGTTTTGTCCTTATCTATTGGCATGAGGTTTAAGGAGTTACTTGAGCCTTGAGTTGACTAGGGAAGACTAATTACCATGTGCCCTAAGGTTTTTGACCCTCCACCTCATCCATCTTATCCACTCATGCACACATCCCTTGGTGGTGCGCTCCATTATGAGGACATATCCACTTCTTGCATAACTTTGTTCACACATTGCACGTGTGAAGTGACTACTGATGGTTTGACTTGGTCTAAGGGTGTCCATTTGCACATATTTTGAGGAGATCTCATGGATTTGAAGAATACCCATTTAAACAAGTGTCTAGGGTGCACCTTCTAGGATGAGAACTTCAAGGTTGACTTGGTCAAAGTGGACACATGCACATTTTTCAAGAGCACACTTTTTCTCTCTCCTTGAGGGAAAATGCATGGAAGAATATTTTATTATGATGGAGGTTATTAAGTGGACACATGGTACTCTTTCCTAGAATTTTGTTCAAGGATCCTTCATGACTATTTTATTCATTATTTCCTAAAGGCTCCTGAACCAAAGGGGTGCACTAGTTCATGGAGGAGTTTTGAACCAAGGGTGCACTAGTTCATGGAGGAGTTTTATAGTATTTCTTGGTCTAAAGGATTCTAGAAGAACCACTCAAGCATTACACTTGGCATTAGTATGCATTTCTAGAATAGTGCCCTCATAAATGAGGTTTATACACTTGGTAAATTACTTATCTATTTGAAAATTTACCCTACTCATTTGACCAAGGAATATTATTATTATTATTTGAAGGTGGTTATGAAGCTTGTACACTTGGCATTCATGCACACCTAGGAGAGTGCCCTGCTTCATTGCTTAAGCATTTTATTAACATTTTGGAGGAAGTTCTTTCTTGGAGAGCACCTTGCACATGAGGAGAACAAATGGCATCCATATTTTTCCTTTGCATGAAGATGAAGATGGAAGAAGGTGACATGTGGCACTATACTTATCTAAGACATTGTATCCAAGCATTTTCTATGGGCTTTTAACCTGATCTGCCCTCCCATGTATTTATGTAAATATTTAAATATTTTTGAAGGAAAATAAAATTTTATTGTAGAGGAGAGTTGAGCTAAAACCTATATAAAGGTTTTCTCTCTCCATTTTGTACATGGAACATTTTGGAATGGAAGAAGTTGTGAGCAAGCTAGCTCCAAACAATTGATTGAAGGTAACTTTTATCTTGTTATGTTGTCATTCATGTACAATTTATTATGTGTGGTAGATATGCTCTAGGCAAACCTTTGGTAAATCTTGTATGTGGGTTTAGATTGTCAAAGTCAAGTCTAGGAGTGCCTTGTTTCTAAGGAGATGAGCTAAAGCCTTAGATCTCCTTTTTTGAGTGAGAAGCTTATGCTTTGTCTTAGAGATAAGTAGTTCAAAGCTCTAACATCCATTTTGAGTAAAGCTTAACCGCTCCTTTTATTTGGTTTGGTTGTGGAGCTCCTATTATGAGTCACTTTATTTCTTACCATATAACACTTAATGCCAAATATTTTAATAGAAAAACCCTATGAGATTGCATCCATGACTCCACATCCCAAGCAATAAGGCACTGGATCCCTTTCATCCATCATCCCCAACTCTTTTAAACTTTTTCCGTTCCATTTGTTCATGTTGCTAAGCTCCTTTACTCCCATTCCATACTACATGAAGTGAGCCTAATAACCATAGGGAAGCCCCCCTTAACTTAGGTCTAACCTTTGTCTAAAGTGCAAAAGAGTGTTGGTG
This sequence comes from Picea sitchensis, assembly GCA_010110895.2. NCBI lineage: Eukaryota > Viridiplantae > Streptophyta > Pinopsida > Pinales > Pinaceae > Picea > Picea sitchensis. The sequence continues at coordinate 4,406 of SNQJ01S0025634.1, forward strand.
AAGTGACTGTTGAAATTAGTGCAGCTACAAGAGCCATTCTCCTGGAGGATGGCATAAGACCCTAGTTGTGGACTAGGGGCCCCAACACACTCTTGGGGTTTCTTGGTATGATACCAAGCAATGAGAGCCATGGAAAAAGACCCTAGTGAGGGCCCCCAGTATATGACTGGGGTTCGTGGTCTTGGACCAAGCAATAAGTCCCTATATGTGTTCTAGGGCCCCTGGATGTGTTCCAGGGATTCCTTGCCCGATGCTTGGATTGATCCTTGGTGGTTGATATAAGTCCCTAGATGTGTTTTAGGGCCTCTGGATGTGTTCCAGGGAACCCTTGCTTAGTGCATGGGTTGATCCTTGGTCTTGTACCTTGGTGGATAAGACCCTAGATGTGTTCTACGGCCCCCAGATGTGTTTTAGGGCCCCCCAGATGTGTTTTGGGGCAACCTGGTCTTTGACCAGGTAGATCTTGGTGAAATACCAAGATGTGTTGATATGTGATCCTCTTCCTCTCTACTGGGATGGTCCATGAGACCTAGGAGTGCCTATGAAGATGGACATGACCACATTGTTGATGTACCCTCTTATGCAGTGATGATAAAGTTTATAGGTCATTATGAGACTCATGTGGACATGTTTTTCCATGATGGACCCCCCTTGACTTTGTCCTAAAAGGCTCCCCCTTGTTATCTTACTTTCCCTCTTGCTTTAGGTGATTGGGGATTTATTTTATGTGATTGGGGTTTTTATAATTTATATTAATATTAATTGACATTTTAATTAATATTTATATTAATTAAATGTCAATATTTAATTATAATTATATTTTCCATAACCCCTCTCCCTAAATATAATTAGAACCCTACCCTACCCTCTAGCATTTGTTACACACACACACACACTCCTCTCTCTCCTTGTTGCGGCTACCTCAGTGAATTGCTTCGTTTGTTGGTGCAACCTCTCCTTTGGTTATCGGTTTCAGATATGAGATTTTTGATTGGTGTTGGTGTTGGCTGGAAGCTCCTTCTTGGTGTCTGCTGGTGTATAGGGTGCATGCGCCCCCCTTCCTTGACTGCCATATCTGCATAGAGAGTCGCAACCCCTTTTCCTTGACTGCTGGGTTTGTATAGAAAGCCACATACCTCCCTTTCTTTGGTTGCTAGTAGCCACGACCTCTCCTTTGGTTGCCACGTGTTGAGTTGAGGTCCCTGTGGGGTTTCTACATGTTGTCCAAACTTTTTCTATGTGGAGGGTTTGCTTGTGGAGGGTCTGTTGTTTCAATCTTGTTGTCCAGTTAATCCCCATGCTATATTTTGCTTCTGTGAAGGGTTTTATCTATTGAGGGTATTGTTGTTACCTGCTGGGAGGTCATGTTGTTTTCCTCTGTGGTGTTATTGTTGTTTTAACTCGTGGACAACATCTTTTGGGGGTCTCTACTTTGGAAAAACTGTCCCACAATCCATATTGATAGAGATCAAACCTTAGAGGTTTGATCCATGAACCTAAACTAATTTTTGAGCATATTTTCAGAGGCATACATCCACACATGTGGCAGGTAAATCTATCATTGATCAGGAGGTAAGCTAAAAGTTTATTTGTATACTCAAAAATCTTGTTTGTATTCAGATTTGTTTATATCTCTTCTCTTATATGTTGATCTAGTAAACAAAAAAATTTAAAAGAATTTTGTTTTTCATTTTTCCCTAATTCTAATATGGTTTCAAAGTTTAGGGCATGAAAAGAGCTCAAGAATTGCAGACTTGAGCCTGCGTAGATCCACTTCTTAGGTTTTTTTTTGCATATCAGCAGTAAATCATCTTCATAATCTGATCCAGGACTCAACATGGCCTCTTCTTCAGTCAAAGCTAAAGATAGACTTGAAGGGGCCTCCAACTTCAATGCTTGGAAGTGTAGGATACTCAACATCCTAGAAGAGAGTGACTTGGATGAGCTGGTTACTAGGGTAATAGAAGAACCCACTTCAAATATTGACAGGGAAGCATACAAGAAGAGACAAACCAAAGTTAAAAGAGTCATTTTTTACTTAGTTAAGGACATCATGATGCCCATCATTGGTCATCTAAGGACTGCCAAAGATTGTTTTGATGCCCTGGCGAATCTCTATGAAAATAAGGCTCCAACTCAAAAGAGAATATTGAAGAAACAACTACGTACATTAAGGATGAGAAATCATGAAACCATCGCTTCTTTCTTCTCCAAGATTTCTCAAACCAAAGATCATATTACATCAATAGGATTTGTTGTGGATGATGATGACCTTGTACAAACTGCAGTTGATGGAATCCATGAGTCATGGGGAACCTTTCTTGCTTCATTCAATGGAAGAGAAACTCAACCTAACTTCGAGATATTATGGCATGATTGCTTAGAAGAAGAAGGAAGACTCAAAAGTAGAAATGGGCACTCAACTGTAAGAGATCATGCCCTTTCAGCTAAAGCCAAGAGGTGGGAGAAGTTTCCTCAACCCAAAGGCAAAGGTAAGAAACCTCAAGGTAAGATATCTCATCTTCATCCTCATTTATCTAAAGTAAGATGTTTTAATTGCAATAAGCTAGGACATTGTGCAAAAGATTGCAGGAACCCTCCCTCTCATCATAGAAGAAAAGGTAAGTTCCATGCCTTAGTCGCCATTGAAGAAGCAGAGCCTCAACATGAACCTTAAAGAAGAAGAACTAGGGAAACCACCAAAGAGCAAGAACAACACCAAGAATATTATCTCATCTCAACTCTTTCTGGCACTATAACCAATTCAAAGGAGGTTTGGTTAATGGACAGTGATGCCTCCAAACACATGACAAACTTCAAACAAAACCTTGCAAACTATCAGGATAAGAAGTTCAATGTAAAGGTAGCACTGGGTGATGATGGTACATATGACATAAAAGGATTTGGATCTGCTTCATTTCAGCTTCAATCAGGTAATGTATTTCATATTGATGAAATTCTTTATGTTCTTGGTTTTAAAAAAAATCTCATCTCAGTTGCAGTGTTAGAAAGCAAAGGATACTCAATTGTCTTCACCAAAGGGAAGACTCTTATGTGGCTCTCAAATGGAGATGTGAGCTCTTCCATGACTATCATTACTCGTGAGAGTGGACTTTACAAAATCACAGGTCAAGTTGTTCAAGCATTAGCTCATGAGATGATAAACCCCTGCGAACTCTAGCACAAAAGGCTTGGACATCGCAACTACAACGCACTTCCAGGTTTGCAAAAGATGGTAACAAGTATGCCAGTGTTTTCATTTGAGCATGATAGTATTTGTAGAGGTTGTGCTCTCGGTAATAATACAAAGAAAGCTTATCCTCACAACAATAGAAAAACTAATGGCATTTTAGATCTAATTCATTATGATCTTTGTGGACCTATGACCTCTCCATCTATGAATGGTTGTCTTTACTATATCAATTTTATTGATGATTGTTCTTGTAAAACTTGGATTTATTTTTTAAAGACTAAAGATGAATATTTCAGCAGATTTCAAGAATCTTGTTGAGAATCAAACATGTAGACACATCCAGGTTTTCAGAACAGACAATGGAAAGGAATTTGACTCCTACAAGTATGATGAAATATGTCGAGCTTCCGGGATTAAGAGGGAGATGACTATGCCTTATAATCCCCAGTAGAATGGGGTTGCAGAAAGAAATAACAGAACAATCTGTGAAGCAACCAGAGCCATGATGTATGATCAGAATTTACTTTTATCTCTTTGGGCCGAAGCTGCAAGTACTGCAGTCTACATTCAGAACATGTGTCCTCATAAAGCCCTTGAAGAGAAAACTCCAGAATAAGTTTTCACCGGTATAAAGCCCTCAGTTGATCACTTGAGAATCTTTGTCAGTCCAGTCTATATTCATATTCCAAAATAAAAGAGGATTAAGATAGAGCCCTTTGGAAAGAAAAAAACTTTTGTGGGATATAGTGAAACCTCAAAGGCTTACATAATTTCTATCACAGGTCAAAAGTTCATTGAGGTAAATAGAGACATGAATTTTCATGAAGAAATAGTTTTTCGTCGTGCCAGAGAACTTCCGTGTGATACAGAGGAGTAGGAAGCCCCATCTCCTAAACCTTCAGATTCACCTCTTCCATATGTGCAGAGGGAGGAGACCTCAAAACCTTCAGTGGATCCCACAAGGGATACTATTGAGTTTCCCTTAAAGAAACCTCCAGTTAAAATGAAACCAACCTGATGTCGGAAAATTCTAAGGGAAGCAGAAAATCATGCTGCCTAAAGGAACCTTCAGAGAAAACAAGAAACCAGATAAGTACTCCAGCCTACTAGCTCAATTGAATCTTGTGATTGACTCAAAACCTTCCACCTTTGAAGAAGCCTCCAAACATCAAGTATGGAAAGATGCTATGATAGAAGAATATGATTCAATTCTAAAGAATGATGTATAGGTAGTGGTCCCAAGACCTTGTGGCAAATCAATGGTAACCTCCAAATGGATTTACAAAATAAAGCATACAACAGATGACAGTGTTGAAAAATTCAAGGCTAGATTTGTGGCTCGTGGTTTCTCTCAGAAAGAAGGAATTGACTATGACGAGATCTTTGCTCATGTTGTAAGATATACTTCCATCATGATCATTATCTCTCTTACTGCAGTTTTTGGTTGGAAACTTCACCAAATGGATGTTAAGACTTCTTTTCTTAACGATGAAGTTGAGCAAGAGGTTTATATCGAACAACTTGAAGGGTTCGTGATCCATGGGAAGGAATCCCATGTATGAAAACTCAAGAAAACCTTGTATGGATTGAAGCAAGCTCCGAGAGCTTGGTATGGGAGAATTGATAGCTTTCTACAGAGTCTTGGGTTCACCAAGAGCATAACAGATCCCAATCTTTATATAAAAATTGTACAAAATCATCCTATTATCTTAGTATTATATGTGGATGATATGTTCCTCATTGGAGAGGAAAATTTGATAGCTTAGACTAAGAGGGATTTTTCAACAGAATTTGAAATGAAAGACTTGGGTCTTATGCATTATTTTATGGGCTTAGAGGTATGGCAGAAACCAAGTGAGATCTTTCTCTCACAGAGAAAATATGCAGTTGATGTGCTCCATGGATTTGGCATATTAGACTGTAAGTCCATGTCAACACCAATGATTTCTAATTTGAAGAAGTTACAAGACTAAGTTACAGGTACAGATCCGAAAGACCCCACCTTATATCAACAGATTATTGGGTCCTTTATGTATCTTATACATACTAGACCGAACATTTGTTATGCAGTAAATGCCCTTAGCCAGTTCATGTGTGAACTGAAGCATATTCATATGGTTGTTGTTAAACATATTCTGAGATATGTTAGGGGGACTATAGCCTATGAGACTATATACACTTCCAATGGAGGTGTAATGCTTCATGGATATACATATTCAGATTGGATGGGCAGTACAGTAGACCATAAGAGTACTTCCGAATATTGTTTCAGTTTGGGTTCAGCGATGATCTCCTGGTCTAGCAAGAAATAGGGCTCCATATCCCAGAGCACTGCAGAAGCATAATACATTGTTGCAAGTGCTGCTAGTAGAGACACAATGTGGGTCAGAAAGCTACTTTCAGATTTGTTTAGTGCTGAGCTGGAACCCACAATCATCCACTATGATAACCATAGATGTATAAAGATCTCTAAGAATCTGATGTTTCATGACAGATCGAAACACATTGAGATGAGATACCACTATGTTCGGGACATGGTGCAAAAAAACATTCTCAGCATTCAGTATGTTCCAACGACAGAACAAACTGCAAATATTTTGACCAAGCCATTGTCCTTGAAAAAGTTTGTGTACTTTCGAGACAAGCTTGGTGTTGCTGAGAATGCCTCTCTTGTTGAGAGGGAGTGTTGAAATTAGTGCAGCTGCAAGAGCCATTCTCTTGGAGGATGGCATAAGACACTAGCTATGGACTAGGGGCCCCAACACAGTCCCGGGGTTTCTTGGTATGAGACCAAGTAGTGAGAGACATGGCAAAAGACCCTAGTGAGGGCCCCCAGTATATGACTGGGGTTCTTGGTCTTGGACCAAGTAGTAAGTCCCTAGATGTGTTCTAGGGCCCCTGGATGTGTTCTAGGGAACCCTTGTTTAATGCACAGGTTGATCCTTGGTCTTGTACCTTGGTGGATAAGACCCTAGATGTGTTCTAGGCCCCTCATATGTGTTCTGGGGAAACCGTGTCTTTGACCAGGTAGATCTTGGTGAAATACCAAGATGTGTTGATGTGTGATCATCTTCCTCTCTCCCAGGATGGTCCATGAGACCTAGGAGTTCCTATGAAGATGGACATGACCATATTGTTTATGTACCCTCTTATGCAGTGATGATAAAATTTATAGGTCATTATGAGACTCATGTGGACATGTTTTTCCACTATGGACCCCCCTTGACTTTGTATTAAAAGACTCCCCCTTGTTGTCTTGCTTTCTCTCTTGCTTTATGTGATTGGAGATTGGCTTTATGTGATTGGGGGTTTATTTTATGTGATTGGGGTTTTTATAATTTATATTAATATTAATTGACATTTTAATTAATATTTTAATTAATTAAATGTCAATATTTAATTATAATTATATTTTCCCTAACCCCTCTCCCTAACTATAAATAGAACCCTACCCTCTAGCATTTGTTACACACACACACACTCTCCTCTCTCTCCTTGCTGCGGCTACCTCAGTGAATTGCTTCTTTTGTTGGTGCAACCTCTCGTTTGGTTATCAGTTTCAGATTTGAGAATTTGTATTGGTGCTGGTGTTGGATGGATGCTCCTTCTTGGTGTTTGCTGGTGTATAGGGTGCATGCGCACCCCTTCCTTGACTTCCAGATCTGCATAGAGAGTCGCGACCCCTTTTCCTTGACTGCCAAATCTGTATAGAGAGCCACAACCCTCCCTTTCTTTGACAGCCAGTAGCCACATGCTCTCCTTTGGCTACCGTGTATTGAGCTAAGGTCCCTATGGGGTTTCTACTTGCTGTCCAGACTTTTTCTATGTGGAGGGTCTGTTGTTTCAATCTTGCTGTCCAGTTCATCCCTGTGCTATATTTCGCTTATGTGGAGGGTTTTATCTGCTGGGGGTATTGTTGTTACCTACTTGGAGGTCCTGTTGTTTTCCTATGTGGTGTTATTGCTATTTTAACTTGTGGACAACATCTTTTGGGGGTCTCTACTTTGAAAAAACTGTCCCATAGTCCATATTGACAGAGATCAAACTCTATAGGTTTGATTCATGAACCTAAACTAATTTCTGAGCATATTTTCAGAGGCATACATCCACACATGTGACATATACATCTATAATTGATCAAGAGGTAAGCTAAAAGTTTATTTTTATACTCAAAAATCTTGTTTGTATTCAGATATGTTTATATCTCTTCTCCTATATGTTGATCTAGTAAACATAAAATTTTAAATCATTTTGTTTTTCATTTTTCTCTAATTCTAACAATGACAGTGGCTAACCTCCAAATTTTACATGTTTCAGTCTAGGTGTTAGGACTTTTAATCTTTGGGTGTGAGATTGTATGTTAACATTTTGGCACTGTTGTCGGGGATAAAGTCTATTTCCCGGATCTTGTTGATCAACTACATCTTGGTTTATGTTGAATATATTTCTCATCTTGGCGACTCCATTGCGGGAAGAAGCCATTTCCCCTATTGTGGATTTGAATACATTTTGTTTTTAGGTGAAACAAACAACATTTGAAGGCATCAAAGGTTCACCTTAGCGACTCCACTCCACATTTTCAGATTTTGGTACGAGGTATGATAAACATATATATTTCAGATTTTTAGATTTGAGATATGGTTTCATTTAGCAATGAATTTGATGTAAAATTGTTCCCTCCTCTATATTTAACATGCATATATGGATACCCACATGAGTTCAATTATAAGCTATGGAAAAAACATGCTCCAAAATTCTATGGAAACAAAAATTGTGTTTCCAAGTTTTCTACATCTTTTATTAGGTTCATTGTAGAATTTAACATTATCCATGAAGATGCGACATTGAAAATGCTGAAAATGTTTTCCCTTTCTGTGCAAGAAAAAGTGAGAGAATGGTTTTGTAGTGTTATCCTAAAAGAAATATCTTTATTTTCATATTTCTTCATGGTATTTCAAGAATCTTGGATGGTTGATGAACAGAAAGTAAGGTAATGGTTTTGTAGTCTTAGCCTAAGGGACATATCTTTATTTTCATATTTCATCATAGTCTTTCAATCTTGGATGGTTGATGAAGATCATATTAAAGGCTTAAATGATACATATGTTTGGGCTATGGTTTGTGACAAAATAAAAGACTTGATAGTATGATGCTAGAATATGAAAATGATCCTTAAAGTAATTTCTTGGATAAAATAAGGTGTAAAAGTGATGCATTAATTTTCTTGCTCGAGTATACCAGTGAAAGATATGGGATAATAATTCAAGTAAATAATGAGGTCATTGAAGATCCAATTTCAACTCCATATGAAGAATAAAATACTCAAGAAAATAATGTAAATGTTGCAGATTTTGATCCTTATGGCGAACCACATAGACTAGAATTTTGTGTTGCAAATTCGAAAAGTATCTTCCATACATATGTAACAATAAATCTTGCAGTTTTTTTTGGAGTATCTGGGACAGATTTTGAGGTGCAATTTTGCAAAAAAATTGACCATATATGCCTTCATCTATCACACTTTTCATACATTACTTTTCAGCTAAAAAATACATTTTAAGGCCTGATTTTTGTTTCGGACAACACACTTTTCAGATTGTTGTATTTTTCATAAATTTCCATCCACCTTCTTCTACAAGTTTTGATGAATTTGCATGCTATTTTTCAGCTGGAAGTCATCTTTCTAATGCTGAAAATTATATTGGGCAACAAGATATTAAGTACATGTGTTATGATGATCATTTCTAGCCATATATTTATAAGCACAATTTATCTCTAGAAAGCTCATGCATCACAAATATATTTCTAAATCTGAAATGTCATTTTATACTACATTCTCATGCTTAGAAGAAAAAATATTTTTGATGGATCCATCCACACCTTCCTTGCTTGAAGGTGTGAATGAAGTTCTACATGTAGATCAACATTTGGAGAGGGATGGAGAAGACATTTTGTAGGTTGTTGAGGAGTTGCAATATGCATTTTCCAGCCCTTATATTAGCCCTCTACAACAAGGGATCAACATGGCATGTGCCAAGTCATGTCATTCTTGTTCAACATTTTGTATTGGATACCATGCCCATGATGTAACACATTATTGTAGCATTTTTATTATGTATCTTCTAGCTCATGTGAACTTAATGATGAACATTTACTTGTTTTGGTCTATGAACAAACATAAAAGAAAACAATGTAATGTTGATGTAATAAGTACATGGCTTCATTGGGTATTTGTTTACACTTAGCATTTTGTTTGTATATGCTAAAATATAGTATTTGTAGGAGAAATAAGCTTTTGAAAAGCATTAGAATAGAGGAATAAGTTCTTTATTATGAGTATTGCATTTCATGCACTTTGGCATTGTTGGCTTGTGCCTTAGTTGTAAAGCTAATTTGATGAATAAATTGTGAACACTTGGATGTGGTGTTTGAGGATGAGACATAGACCATCCCACCACATGATCTTATTCTCTCTTCCTTCTTCTCAATAATATATAACTAGAGATTTTGGGATTTTCCTACACTCTTATCCTAAGAGTACATGTCCCCAAGTAGGAGCCAATTGTTTCCCCTAATATTGACATGAGATGTAAACTTAGTCTTATTCAAATTGATGAGATCATTCTAACCTTTGAAAGGTTGGATATTGGTGGAGGTTGTTTTAGTGGTGCATCTTTTTCTTCATCATAGTGATCACATTGTCACTTCCTAATCACTTTCACTTCATGTTACATGGTTAGATCATGACTACCCTCTAACATGGTGATGTACTTACCTAATGTTCCATGTCATTTTCATCATTTCACCTAGGAAAATTGTAATTTGCAAGCATCTTATCAATTTTTCCTAGGTGATTTGTGTATTACATCACATCTTAACCTTTCACCTAAGTAAGATTGACTTTCACATGCATATTTCATTTATCTCTATCTCCATAGTATTTATTGTCTATAATTCCCTAACTTCTAAACCATATTAATCCCTCAAATCTCATATTTACACATTTTTCCAATGTGAATACACCTAACTGGTTCAAGATATTTTAATTAATTCCTAAACCTTAGGCGTTGAGATCGGCTTAATTAAACCTTAGGTAGAATTTCAAAATGTTGTACTGAAAGTAAATTATTGTGCTAATCCTCCATTGAGGAATTTTCCCTAAGTTTCACTTTTGAATTGGTTACTAGGAGTTGTAACTTAATATCCATGTGGTACACATGAGACTAAGCACTCCCATTTTGCACATTTGTTGAGGTGAAACTAAACAAATCTAGTTCTCTCTCATTCTCAACCCCCCCCTTTGCCTTGTGTTGAGGTGATACACTCAAAAAATCTAGTTCTCTCTCATCTCAACCTAGCCTTGTTCACACATGCTAAGTTATTCATGCTCTATCCTTATCCATTGGCCTGAGGTTTGAGGAGTTAGTTGAGACTTGAGTTGACTAGGGAAGACTAATTACCACACACCCTAGGGTTTGTTACCCTCTTCCTCATCCATCTTATCCACTCATGCACACACCCATAGGTGGTGTGCTCCACTATGAGGACATCTCCACTTCTTGCATAACCCTGTTCACATATTGCACATGTGTGAAGTGATTAGTGATGGTTTGACTTGGTAAAAGGGCACCCATTTGCACATATTTTGAGGAGATCTCATGGCTTTGATGAAGACCCATTTGAACAAGAGTCTAGGGTGCACCTTCTAGGGTGAGAAATTCAAGGTTGACTTGGTCAAAGTGGACACAAATACACATTTTTCATGGCTGCACTCTTTTTCTCTCCTTAAGGGAAAATGCATGGAATACTATTTTATTCTGATGAGTGTTGTTAAGTGGAAACAAATAAGCCTTTCCTAGGGCACTCTCATTCAAAGATCACTCCATGATTATTTTATTCAAAATTGTCCACAAAGGATCAAGTACGAATATTGCGCTAGTTCATGGAAGAGTTTTATATTATTTATTGGTCTAAAGGCTTCTAGAAGAAGCACTCAAGGATTACACTTGTCATTAGCATACATTTCTAGAAGAGTTCCCTCATAAATGAAGCTCACACACTTGACAAATTACTCATCTATTTGGAAATTCACCCTACTCATTTGACTGAGGAATATTATTATTATTTGAAGGTGGTTATGAAGCGTGTACACTTAGAATCCATGCAAACATTTAGGAGAGCACCCTACTTCATTGGCCAAGCATTTTACTAATATTTTGGAGGGAGTTTTTTCTTGGAGAGAGGCTTGCAAATGAGGAGGCCAAATAACATCCAGATTTTCCCTTTGCATGAAGATGAATATGGAAGAAGGTGGCATGTGGCACCATACTCATCTAGAACATTGTATCCAAGAATTTTCTATGGGCTCTTGACCTAATTATCTCTCCTAGGCAGTTGTTGTAAATTTTTTGGTATTTTCTTAGGAAAATAGTATGTTATTGAAGAAGATAGTTGAGCTAAAACTTATCTAAAGGTTTGTTCTCTCCATTTTATACTCGGAAAATTTTGGAATGGAATTTTTTTTGAGAAAGCTACCTCCAAGAAATTGGTTGAAGGTAACTTTTGTTAAGTTATGTTGTCATTCATGTACAATTTATTATCTGTGGTAGATATGTTCTAGGAAAACCCTTGGTAAATCTTGTATGCAGGTTTAGATTGTCAAAGTCAAGTCCAAGAGGGCCTTGTTTCAATGGAGAGGAGCTAAAGCCTCAAATATCATTTTGTGAGTGAGAAGCTTGTTCCTTTTCTTAAAGATAATTGGCGTAAATCTATAACATACATTGTGAGTAAATCTTAACAACTCATTTACTTGGTTTGGTTTATTTGGTTTGGTTTTGGAGCTCATATTGTGAGTCCCTTCCTTTCTTACCTTATAACACTTTGTTCCTAAATATTTTAGTAGAATAACACTCTTAGATTCCATCCATGACTCCATATCCCAAGCAATAAGACAATGGATCCCTTTCATCCATCATCCCCAACTCTTTTAAACTTTTTTCATTCCATTTACTCATGTTGTTAAGCCCATTTACTCTCATTCCATAATACACAAAGTGAGCCTAGTAACCACGGGGAATCCTCCCTTGACATAGGTCTACACTTTGTCTAAAGTGAAGAAGAGTGTTGTTGAGGTGAAAATGTCCAACCTCCTAGTTTCACATGTCTCCATTTAGGTGTTAGGAGTTTTCATATTTGGGTGTGAGATTGTGTGTTAACAACACATACTTGGCCAATTGTATTTGAAACTAAGTCGTGCCTTCAAAATTTTCACATATTCAAATGTTTTTTCACACTTAGTCAAATTTCTCGTAACTTTTATATGGTTGGAACCTTTCACGGATATTTAAAACTTCATCCTTTTCTCCCTTGTTCAAATTTATATTTCATTTCAATATACAAATTTATCTCAATTTCCAAATTGTGCCTAACTTTCTAATCAAACCTTCATTTACCTTTTCGAGCTATTGCCTTGGCTCGATTTCAAGATTGGCCTTGATTCCTCAATTAGACCCCCTTATCACCATTTGAACTGTTTCCTTGGTCAATTTAAAGAGCATGCTCGATTCCTTAATCAGGCCCACTACTCACTACTCAAATTGTTTCCTAGGCCCAATCTCAAAGTTCAAGACAATTCCTCAAATGATCCCTTTATAACTAGTTCAAAGTATTTCCTTGTTTGATTTATAATATTGGGCCCAATTCCTCAAATCAGGCACCTTTCCACTAATTGAATTGTTTCCTTAGCTAATTTCAAGATTCCCCCCCCATACTCACAGTTTGAATTGTCACCATGGCTTGATTCCTCAATGATCTCCCCATATTCGAAGTTTGAATGTGTTTAAATGCATCAAGACTCAAAGGAAAATGAAGGTATGTAGTTCGAATAAATATGTGCTACTATGAGGAGAAAAAACCTTGCAAGGAATCTCCATGTGTGTGGTGTAACTATTTGCATGATGGAATTTTCATGTGTGGCCCTAATTTCGTAGGATTAAGAGAGAGTAGTAGCCCCAAAGTATGAGTTAATGAAAAGTTTGATTTTTAGCTCATGAAATTGAGTGATCAAGAGAGAGTGGTGGCCCAAAAGTTTCTTTCTGAACTAAATAGCAGATGCACCTTTTCCCTAATGATGTATAAGTTAGATATTTTTCTCTTGTATAGAGGAGGGTTTTTCATTCAAGAGAAAAAAAAATAGAAACTAAATAGGAAGAAATAAAGATAGAGGTCATTAGAAATTGAATATCTACCTAGAGCACCATGGTTTTACAACAACAAATGGTTTTCTCCTCCTTCCACTTCTCATATCCTTGTTATAGCCTTAATTTCCATCCTACAATGTTAGGAGGAACTTAACAGAAGATGGCAACTGAAACACAACCCTCAACTCAAGATTCAGTTAGTTTTTGAAGGGTGTCGTTAGTCATACATGGACAACAAGCAACATGTCACTAGTGATATATATGGAAACCAACAACACCTGTTGTACCTTCTATATTTGCAGAGTATCAAAGAGGTGAGTGAGGAATGAGTTGGTTCTTCATGGCATGAGCCTTCGAACTAATAGAATTTGAGTCTCCATAGGTTTCTATAAGATCTAGAAGCTATACCAAGCCTCTTCCAAGAGTCTAGAAAAAGAAGGAAAATCTTGAGCATAAGGGGGGAGAATCATTCACAAAGTTCTGCTACCAAAATACAAAGGTGTTTCTCCATTCTACATAAGTTGCAGCCATGATTCCTAGATTGGTTGAAAATATGAGGAGGAGCAAGGGGCAAGGGGAAAAGAAGAGTGCATCTACACCTAGAGGTAAGTGCATTGATATACTTCTTTCATTTTGATATATGGATCATGTGTTTTCCCCTCCCATATTGTTCATGTTCAATGATATATGTCAGATCTGATTTATTACTTCATAGATCAGGTTATATCTAGATTAAATTGTGATTTCCTAACGCAAGAGAGAGTTTGTAGATTGGTATTATTTGTATCTTCTGTGTAGGTAGTAGGTTGAAGGAGATGGAGCTAGATCTCCAAGACTACACTAGCAAAGGACACACGAGGACAAACTTTGAAGGAAAATGTATGCATATTTAATATCTCTTAGCATAAAATAGAAAACATATTGTTTGGATCTAGTGAAAACCATAAAATTTTATCCCACTATCTATCTAGGATCAATAGAAAGTTCCTTGGGAGATCTTATTATCCATATTGGTAAGATTTTTTCCATAACATAATTGGAGACTCCATTGGGGAAAAATATTTGATTCTTCTCTAGTTTAGAATCCCTTGCCTATTTTCCTTTGTTCTCTATTTTTGAGTCAATTATTGTCTTCCCTAACACTCCCTCAGAGAGTAGATCTCTCAGATTTGGTAGATCCGAGTCAGATATTTTTATTTTTCAAAAATTTTGAAGTATGCCACTTGTCTTCTTTAAGAGACAAAGAGACAGTTTCATAGGTTGCAATATTATTGACCCACACCAACCTACATATAGTCTCCTATTGCAAGTGAAATGACTCACGAAACCCCCTGTAGGTTTTAAAAATTGCAATTGTTTCATATTTTTTTGGTCAAATTTGGATATGTCTGATCTTAATGGTCTATAATTGGTTTGTGTTTTCTAGATCCTCTCTCTATTTGAGTTTTTTGCCACACCTTTGGTCATAGATATAGATCTGAAGTGTGCTTGAGTGGCCTTTTTGGATTACTTGTTTTCATTTACTTGCTATTGAGTGATCCATTGAGTTGGGATGTGCACCCAACCGATCTGATTAGATTTGGTAGTGTCCCATATTTTAATGCATTTGGTTGAGTTTCCCTCTTGCAATTTGTTTTCATTGCTAGATCCACTTTCATTGGGAGTTTTGGGTTGAGATTCCAATAGAGACATTGGAGTGTGCTTCCAAGAATCACTACCAATTTCCTACAACCCTTGATTGTTGATTTGATAGTTTTATATTTTCATATTGTTTTTCTTTCTTAGATTAAGGAGATTTTTGAATCATAATTTGAAAAAAAAAACAAAAAATGTGTTGGCATCCACATAGATTTTGAGCATTAGAGACAAAGATAATTTTTGTTTTTGGTTTTGTGATCTTGTTAAGATTTTGGTTTTGGATTTTCTTGAATGGATGCATCGTGATTGTGAGGATGCATTGTCGAACTTGAAAATAAAAAGGCTTGTTTCCCTCCCATAGCTAGAGTTCATTGAATTGAACATTTGCATTTTCATTCTTGCATTGTTTTGCTTGGGTCAAGATTCACAACACAATTAAAGTTTCATTTATCTTTCCTTTACTTAGACAACAACCATAAGAAAACATTTCATAACCTAAAACCAACTAGACTCTTTTCTTTGCTAGAAAACCAACATTATATAGGCTTTAGGGCCTTGAAATAGGATTGGAGAGTGAACTCTCCAAGTTCACCAAACTAAACCTAGAGTCATTAAAGAGTGTAAAATCCATTTTCACAACTGATGTGTCAAGATCCTCCTATAATACAAGATTTAAGGACGAGGTTACATTGGGGAAAGTAGGGTGATTAGCCCTCTTTTCTTGTCTTATTGTTTGTTATACATCTTCGATTATTACATATACAGGGGTTTCGTTGGTTCCAAATCTCATGTGAGATAACACTTTTGATGCTTCGAGCTTAGTTACCCTGCCCTTACATGTGGTCGAATTTATTATTTTTCACCCAATCATTGATTGTGAGGTGGTAGAGTTAATGACCATTCCTAGGTAGCCTACAGAGGTGACTACAGGTGGGATGTACCTGTAGTACCTGGGGAATATGTTCATTCACAGTCTTAGTTCCCCGAAAGGGTGCCCTCCTTAATAAAGGGTACTTACACTGGTCAGGGTTGGTTTGCATAGATCATCGTAATTGATCTCCATACCTTCACTAGCCAATATTGTGGGGATTTCATCTGCCCCAGAGGGTTGGTTTTTGGAAGCCCCCCCGATTCATTAGTTTGTTTGTTGTCCTAGATTCATTAGGGGTGTGATATTTGGTTCTTATTCTACTTCGTCCTTAGGTTGAATTCTGTTTTGATTTTCACATATTGTTTTGAACTTGTCTAAATCACTACGTCAGTTCCATCGATTATGAGGACTTGAACCCATCACGAAGGTGAAACCACCTCTTAAGCGGTGTGAAATAGGTGACCATGAATTTGAAGAGTCTCATCTCTAGTTTGAGGAGTGTGGGATTTTTGAAGTGGAAGTGGTTGACAAAAGTCCTTCACCCAACTTTAAACCTCCTTTGACTGGTTTAGATACCCCCATACTAGTCCAAGTTAGAGTGTTCTTTAATGAACCTTTTTCTTTGTTCGACGACCCTCACACTAGGTCGATACCAATTTTTTTTTTCAATGTGGTTGAGCCATCAAGCCCATCCACAAGTGTGTCTGGGGGAATCCTAGTAATGCCCACCTTTCCATGTTTGAGTGTAGCCCATTGGACCTACACCATCTATTCATGTTTCTATAGGTGTCTCTATTTGGGGGATGTCGGCCACCTCTTCCTTTCCATCCATGAGTTTACCTGGAATTCCCATGCCCATTCCATCTGTCATGATGCCCACATATGGATCTCCTTCTAGTGGGGGGTTGAGCCTTGGTTTCAACATGGGGAGTGGAGTTCCTTCCACCTCCACCATTCATATGAGGAGTCAAGTGTTGTCGAGTGTTGGTTTTCCATTTGGATGGAATATTCCTAGTGGTTTTGAGGTTGCCCCTAGTCATTATGGGGGTAATAATGTGTCTAAAGGATTTAATTTCCCATGGGTTAATGATAGTTTCCCAAGGAGCACATCCCTTGGGGGAAGCTTTGCACAATGGGGTGGCTATCCCTTCATCCATACATTTGGTCCTAGGGGGTTCTTCCTTGGGCCTAGTATTGGGAATAATTTTCATTTAGGATCTATGCCTACCCCTCGGGGGCATGTCTACTCCTGGGAGAAATCACACTCCTAGGATTTCTTCCAATCTTGGGGGAAATTAACCTTCTAGAACCTCCAATCATTCTAAAAGAACAAACACGGGGGGATCACAAATTTCATCTGGGTCTTAAGGAACCACCTCCTCTTCCTAGTATTCATTTGTTCACATGTCATTTCCCTTCTTGGAAATGTTGGACTTTCTTGATATATCACTTTTAAAAAATGGCCCCATTTCCCATGAACCTTCATGAGTAGTTATACCTACTAATATCCCATCGAACATGCCAAAATTTGACAAAAATCTAGGAGAAGACCCATCCACACATATAATGGCATATCATTTATGTTGTCCATACAACTACTTGATGGATGACAATATATGGTTACCTATTTTCCATAGATACTTGAATGTAAGTGTCTCCAAATGGTACATTGAATTAAAAGGCGCTTGCTTCAACAATTTTAATGACTTGGTGATGGAATTCCTAACACATTATTAATTTACCATTTGATATGAGATATTAACAGAGATCTTGAAATCACTACGTCATGATACTTTCACTCACATATATGATCATATACATGAGTGGAGACAAAGATGTGGGATTATTAAGACCCAGATTCCAAACCAACTCTTGATGTGGTGGTTCAAAAAGTCTCTCTTACCACCCATTTCCAAGGATGTTGCTATGGCAGGGGTGGCTATGAAGGATTAATCCACCACGTGTGTCCAAAAATTAGAATTTATTTATTCTCAGTCGGACACTCTCTATGATATCATCCCACATGCTCCTCGACTATCGAAAAATCCAAAAAAATTGAATTCAGAACCCCGTGTCGATGGTGTGGCTAGTTATTTTCCCCATGCCTCTATGGTCCAACTTGTTGATTGGATGGGTCACATGACCATTTTTTAAAACTCATCTATTGTTGTGTCTATTTCTCAAACTACCTCGTTCCCCACTCAAACCTTTGAGGTGAACTCGGTGAAATACACATAATTGAATAATCCTCAACAATATGGAGGAAATAAGAGGAATAACAAGAATAAAAACTCTAAAACTAAGTGAGGGACCTCTCCAACCCAAAACAATCAAGGGGGAGAAATGAAAGAGAAGAAGAAGAGTCAGTCCCCCTGCATGATTTGTGGGGATGACCACCCTACTCATTAGTTTCATTGGAATGATGAGGTCCACCATTTCTTGGCACAACAATGGCCTTCCTAGCAGCCTATTATCCTAACGCATCCTTTCCCCTCACAGCCTCAAAAAATGGTTGCGAAAAATCCTTCCCCTATGTAAGGGGGCATGCCCCTCAATATGAGGGGTCATCCTCGAATGTTACAGTTTTCATGTGTGATCACAAGGTTTCCCTCCAAAATCGAGCAACAAACTATGACAATCCAGAGATTTTTACTACAGTGCAAGATCCTTCTTCCTCTTCCCAGCTTGGTGGCCCTCTTTAGATTGAGAATCCATATTTTGACACATTGGTTCACCCCCTGAAGGGAGTTCTTTGACGTATGACTCATATTCCAAATGCATGGGATGCACACAACTATAGTATTGTGGAATACTTGGCCCAGACACCATATGCCATGTCTGCACTCGAAGTGTTAAATTTTTGATGGTTAAGCTAATGCATGTAGTTTATTTCATTTTAGCATGAACTGAACCATAAACAATGACTGCAACAACACAATAAGAATAGCTGCAATAAACCAAGATCACAAGAAGAATAACCATGCACAAAAGAACACAAGAAGTATCATCAGAAAACCCTTCTCAATCAAGGAAAAACCCAACAATCCTTTGCTATACTGCCAAGAGAAGATCCTCCATCTACCACCAAACCTAGCACATAATAGGGTTCTGCTATGACTGAGAAAACTAGCTCTTAGAGAAATGTGAATTGCAGTCCTCATAATTTCAGACCTCCAACTTCATACCATGCGTTTAGCATGTGAGAGATATGATACACAATGGGGATCTATCTCATATTTATACAATAATTAACTCAACCAAAAGACATGACACTTGGCACAATAGGGCCGACTTGTACAACTTAATGATATAATTAATAATTACACAATATTAATTATCTTTGCATGGTGGGGTCAAATTGTACCCTTTACAACATAAATTAGGTTTTTACCAAAGTCTCACACTCTGACAATATAGAAAGGTATCTCACATCCTCTAGTGCTCAACCACTAGAGACACATCCACTTGTGCTCAGCCACAGGGACACCACTCTCAACAGATCACTCAACTGAGTCCACAAGAGTACCATCTAGAAATCCATCTCAAGTTGACTCAACTAAGTCCATATGAGTACAAGGCAGGAGATCATATCAAGCCGACTCAACTCAGTCAAGAGGAGTACAATGTAGGAGACCATATCAAATCATCTCAGCTCAGTCCAGAAGAGTAGACAAGAGACCACATGTCATAACAACTCAGTCCAGATTATGATGCACACCCATCACATGGGCACACCCAAAACATGGGCACACCCAAAACATGGGCACACATCGTCTCAAATCAGTCTAGAGGAGAATGACACACCCATCACATGGGCCCTCTCACAGATAGACTCAACTCAGTCCAGAGGAGAATGACTTGGATAATGTCACATGACGTTGCAATCATCAACATGAATTCCTCCAAAGCTACCTCATGCAGCGGAAATATTTTTTGTCTACCATAGGTGGGGTTGATCCCTCATAGTCAAGACTCATCTATTTTGATTCAAACCAAATTCAACATAGGATTTCCTACCAAATATCTTTTCAAATTAAATAAAAAACAATGGGGAAAAACATCCTTCACACTGTGGTTGATGAAGAATCATTGACTTGTATCATGTCTATGTCCTTTTGGAAATCCATTGGATCTTTGAATCTCAATATGTATGCAACATGTTAGCACTGAGAGTCACCCTCTGACTGCAAGAGGATAATACCAATACCCATCCAAATAAAGTAAAATGATTAAAATGGTTTGAGAAGGTGGATCAATGAGATTGTAGAGAGAGGAAAAGATAACAGAAGTAACTGCAAATCGGTTCGAGACCATTGGGATATGGATTCATAAGTATCGTGGGTAAGGAAGGCATTTAAATCGCCTATCAGACAAAAGGATTAATGTGGTGATGAGGAGAAGAAGACAGAAAATGTCTGGTGAACCATGAAATATGGGCATGATAGAAACAACTCCTCCATCACCTCAGGGATCCATAAATCAGAGAGATTACATCTAGACAATGAGAAAAATAGAGAAAATATGATGAACCATGAAAGATGGGCATGATAGCAACATAAACTCCATCGCCTCAACAATCCATAAATAAGAGAGATTACATGCAGACAATGATAAAACAGAGAAAATCTGACAAACCATGAAAGGTGGGCATGATAGCAACAAAAAATCCATCGCCTTAGGAATCCATAAATCAGAGAGATTACATTCATACAAGAAGGAAAACAAAGAAAATATGATGAACCATGAAATATGGGCATGATAGCAACATAACCTCCATCGCCTCAGGGATCCATAAATGAGAGATTACATTCAGACAAGAAGGAAAACAAAAATAGCATGTAAACTAAGAAGATGGTTAGATAAAAACGATTCAAAGGAATATTCAATAACATATATTTACAATCCAAGCCCTTAGGCATACAAACTAAAAAACTACAGAGCCCTGCTCCTGAAACTCATTGGACTCTCCAGCCTATGAAGAACACCTCCCTCTTTACAAAATCTAAACTGATATATTTATATCAGATCAGTCCACAACGGCTAGGAGTGTGATCCGACCATCCCATTCAAAGCTTTACGTCTATGCCTTCTTCTGTCAGATTGTGTGTGTATCCTCCTGTTAGCCGCAAACTCAGCTCAGCATGGGCCAGTAGGCAAAAATATCCATCGTGGTACCTCGGGCTATCAATTCTGTCTCCACGGTCAGATCCTCCACTCATTCTATTTATGGAGCGAGTCAAGGTTTCAACCACCACTCCTTTTTCATTAACTGATCTCTCATCGGGATCAGGATGAGGCTTAATGCCTAGGGGGATACCACATGCCTCTCTCAAATTTGTCATTATATAAGCACGTGATTGCTGGGCCATCAAAGGCGGTATGGATTCACATTTCTTTTGAGCCCGCAATTCACCATCTTCTGCCACATATTTCTTTTACTATACCATGGTTTCGATTGCGGGACCACTCAATTTTTTTATCATTCGAGCATGTTGCGTCTCCACAATGGAGCGTGGTCATTTATCTGGTCACGATCTAGGTGTACCTGTTAAATTTAGTGCCACCACTAAAGCTTATTCGCCTGCCAAATTTAGGATCATTCTAACCGTGCTTGGAGATGACACTACTTTTGGCGCTGAAAAGGAACACTTCTCGGAGGGTGACCTGACGTGGTGGTATGACGTCACTATGCTGACGTGTCATGAAAAGAGAAGCGACATGTGTCGGTGCCAGCTGGAGGCCATGCATCATAACTAACGAGAGCACCACATGTCTGAACTGATGACTATCACGTACTTTGGCAATTTAGAGCTCGGGGGTGGTTTGTATGTAGAGATGGAGCTCTGAAGTGAACAATGACCATCGATCTGAGGAGGACACGCAACAGGGCTTTGTGGACTCCGGGAGAAACTACTTCGGAGGAAAATAGGAGAGGGGAAGTTGAAACTCCTGACGCCCCAAATTATCGAATTAGATATTGACTGTCTATTCCAGAGGATGCATGGCGCCTGATCTGCAATTCCAGGGCTTCTGCCTAGTCGCTAATCCTTGTGCAATTTTGACTTACCGAACACACGTGAGCCATTGATTTGATTGCGATCTATGATCTGGGAAAGCTCCACTTTTGTTTTCATGTGCCACTCTAGGATGGAACTTGCTTCCTTCTGCGAAGATTAACGACTCACAATTACTTCGAGAATTCAGGCTTTGGGCCTCCTCAATGGTAGCTCTTACAATCCTTTGAAGTGTCAAATTCCCAAAGTGTGAGACTTGACGCCACATTTCCTCTTGATTTGGATGACCAAGATTTACTTTGGGACCTTTAGAACTTAGGGGTTGTCGCTAAGATCAACGGTCCTTGTTGGTTTGAGATCAACAGTCCACAATTATTTCGGGAGTTCGAGATTTGGCTCTTTCCTTCTGCTTGCTCGAAAAATCCTCCGAAGTAAATCTTCCGAAGTGTGAGATCTGTTGACGTGTGTCCCCAGCCTTCAATGACTTAGATTTACTTCGGGACTTCGATTCCTCTGCCTAGTCGTTAATCCTTGTGTGAATTTGAAATCCTGACCGACCGAGAGCCACTGATCCAAATTTCTTATGGGATCTCCACCGTTGAAAATAAAACCTGCTTATTGGTGATTCAAGCCCAAAATGGACTGCGCTAAATGTTGTGCTTTGTGTTCAACGCTGATATCTGCACAGACTATGGACTTGGTCGTCCTGCGACCTTTTGAAAACTATATGTGATAACATTTGGCTCCACAAGGGATGGCATGCTCCCTGCGAGCTACCAAGAACACACAATTCTAGTGCCTTAGCCTTTGGGTTGTGGAGTTGAGCTCAAAAAATATCCTGCTAAGGACCACAGGCTGATATGTACAATATCTACTTGAAAAGAAAGAAAGCACACATGCTCTAGAAGGAGCTTATTTATGTACAAATCTACCCTAACTGAGTTTTACAATGTGCTAGGTGAAGCAAACTTCTACCATAGCCACCCAAGTAACATCCTAATGAAAATTTTTATTACTGTCACTTATCAACAAAGGATAATGAAAATGCGACAGTAAATTAATTACACTCTTCAGATTTCCTCCTAATGCCGAAGGTAAGATAAAGTTTGGAGGCTTCAATACATGGAGAAAATGAAATTCTATGTACTCCCCCACAATATCATAAAATAGGTGATAAAACCCACTAGATTGATAACATAAATCTTGCTCTACTTTACAATTGCTCACATTTGGCTGAATGTTTGTGGAAAGCACAGGTGAGTGAAAGGCTGATGCAGGCTGCTGGTCCACTTCTCCTTTGTCTGCTCCGATAACATTTTCTATTTGATGGCAAGAATTAGCCTCATGTATATCAATGAATGGATCTTTATCTTTATCATGTTTCTCTTGGTAAAAGATTTCACTTTCATTAGAAGGTTGGATGCTAATGCCTTTCTCTTCAAAAAAAACCTCAACATCTTCATCACTGTCTCCATAATGATCAAATAAAGGAGGAGCTTCGAATGACATGCCAAGAGGTAAATTCTGCTCAACAAGAGAAAATAATCTTCATTGCTAAACACAGGTTGTGTTTCAAGATCTAACCCAGGAAGCAATATCTCATCATCATCATATGATTCAAAAGTAGGCTGATCATATCTAGGATTTTTAGAGACATGGCTATAAAGAAAATTGGTTTCCAGAATAGACTCAATTTATGCACTTTCCTTACTGAGACAAAAAACACAGTTTTCATCAGATGCAGATGAACAGGGAAGAGAAAAAAATGATTCCTCATCCAAGGCATCTTATCCATTCTCAGAGCCTTCATAAGAATCATCTATATCCTAAACACTGTCTTTATATTCCTCACAATAACTATGACAAATTAACTCAGAGGAATAAAACTTTTGACAATGCATATTGAAAGTTGCATGAAATTGTTCCAGGGAGGAGATGCTAGCAGGGGGAAATGATTGATACCACTTATGAGCATCTCCTTCTAATGAGTACATGAACATCTTCATTAACACATCCTCATGATGTATTCCCTAGTGATGCATGAGTTCATGAAAATCAAGAAGATGCTCTATAGGGTTGTCATCTTTATGTTCTCTAAATTCGGACAAAAAATACCCCACTCATCCATAGTAGGAACAACATTTAGAAAATTAGGAACAAAAGAGAAATTAAAAGGAGAAAAACTCTAAGCCAAAATGGCTTCCATATGAAAATATGACTTCTTAAAACTATGGAGTCGCCATTGGATTATTTAAACATGGAGTTTCCAAGTGAATGATATGCAGTCAGAACATGTCTGGTCTTTGTTCACCATCAAAGATCAGATCTGGTCGTTGTCATTCTCCCAGGAAATATATCTTCACTTCTATCCCCGACAGTGACACCATTAATGTTAGCATTGAGATTCACCCTCTGACTGAAAGAGGACAAGCATAGTACCCACCCAAATAAAGTAAAAGGATTAAAATGGTTTGATAAGGTGGATCAGTGAGACTGTAGAGAGAGGAAAAGATAACAAAAGTAACTGTAAATCAGTTCGGTACCATTGGGCTATGCAGTCATAAGTATCGTGGATAAGGAAGGCATTTAAACCGCCTATCAGACAAAAGGATTAATGTTGTGATGAGGAGAAGAAGACATAAAATGTCTGGTGAACCATGAAATATGGGCATGATAGAAAAAATTCCTCCATCACCTCATGGATCCATAAATTAGAGAGATTACATCCAGACAATGAGAAAAAAAGAGAAACTCTGATGAACCATGAAAGATGGGCATGATAGAAACATAAACTCCATCTCCTTAGGAATCCATAAATTAGAGAGATTACATCTAGACAATGAGAAAAACAAAGAAAATCTGACGAACCATGAAAGATGGGAATGATAGCAACATAAACTTCATCACCTCAAGATTCCATAAATCAAAGAGATTACATTCAGACAAGAAGGAAAGCAGATAAAATCTAACGAACCATGAAAGATGGGCATGATAGAAACATAGCTTCCATCGCCTAAGGGATCCATAAATCAAAGAGATTGCATTCAGACAAGAAGGAAAATAGAAATAGCGTGTAAACTAAGAAGACAGTCTGATAAACATGATTCAAAGGAATATTAAATAATATATATTTACAATCCAAGCCCTCAGGCATACAAACTAAAAAACTACAGAGCCCTTCTCCTAAAACTCACTTGGTTCTCCAACCTATGAAGAACACCCCCCTCTTTACAAAATCTAAACTGATATATTTATATCAGATCATTCCACAACTTCCAGGAGTGTGATCCAACCATTCCATTCAAAGATTTATGTCTGCGCCTTCTTCTGTCATATTGTGTGTGTATCCTCCTATTAGCCACAAAATCAGCTCAGCATGGGACAACAGGAAAAAATTTCCTTCGTGGTACCTCGGGCTGGCAATTCTGTCTCCACGGCCATATCCTCCACATCTTCTATTTATGGAGTGAGTCGAGGTTTCAACCACAACTACTTTTTCATTAACTGATCTCTCATTGGGATCTGGATGAGGCTTAGTGCCTAGGGGGCTACCACGCGTTGATCTCATATTTGTCATTATATAAGCACGCGATTGTGGGGCTGTCAAAGGAGGTTTGGATTCACACCACTTTTGAGCCCGCAATTCACCATCTTCCGCCACATAGCTCTTTTACTATACCATGATTTTGATTACGGGACTGCTCAATTTTTTTATCGTTCGAGCATGTTACGTCCTTGCAATGGAGTGTGGTCATTGATCTGGTCACGATCTGCGATCTAGGCGTACATGCTAAATTTAGCGCCACCACTAAAGATTATCTGTCTGCCAACTTTAGGATCATTCTAGCTGTGCTTGGAGATGGCGCTACTTTTGGAGTTGAACAAGAACACTTCCCGTTGGGTGATCTGACACGGTGGTATGACGTCACTATGCTGACGTATCATGAAAAGAGAAGTGACACGTGTCGATGCCATATGGAGGCCAGGTGTCATAAATAATGAGAACGCCACATGTCTGAATTGATGTCTGCCACGTACTTTGGCACTTCAGATCTCGGGGGCGGTATGCATGTAGAGCTAGAGCTCTGAAGTGAACGACGATCATCGATCTGAGGAGGACACGTGACAAGGATCTATGGACTCCGAGAGAAACTACTTCCAAGGAAAATGAGAGCGGGGAAGCTGAAACTCCCGAAGCCCAGATCACCAAAGTAAATATTGACCATCCGTTCCAGAGGAATTGTGGCACCTGATCTGCAACTTCAGGGATTTTGCATAGTCGCTAATCCTCGTGAAATTTTGACATGCCAAACACACGCGAGTCATTGATGTAATCACGATCTATGATCTAGGAAAGATCCACTTTTGTTTCCACGCACCGCTCTAGGATGGAACTTTATTCCTTCTACGTAGATCAATGACTCACAATTACTTTGGGAGTTCGGGATTCGGGCCTCCTCAATGCGTAGCTCTTACAATCCTCCGAAGTGTCGAATTCCCGAAGTGTGAGATCTGGCGCCACATTTCCTCTTGATTTGGATGACCGAGATTTACTTCGGGACCTCTAGGACTTCGGGGCTACTGCTAAGATCAAAGGTCCTTGTTGGTTTGAGATCAACGATCCACAATTATTTCAAGCGTTCAAGCTTCGGCTCTTTTCTTCTGCTTGCTTGCACAATCCTCCAAAGTAAATATTTTGAAGTGCGAGATCTGCCAACATGTGTCCCTAGCCTTCAATGGCTTAGATTTACTTCGTGATTTCAGTTCCTCTACCTAGTTTTTAATCCTTGCGCGACTTTGAAATCCTTACTGCCCAATAGTTGTTGATCCGAACTGCTTATGGGATTTCCACCGTTGAAAATCAAACCTGCTAGTTGGTGATTCAAGCCCAAAATGGACTGCTATGAATGATACGCTTTGTGATCAAGGCTGATATCTGTGCAGACCATGGACTTGGTTGTCCAACGACCTTTTGACAGCTATATGTGATAACAAAACCCTATTGAAATAATTTGATAGACATATGTTCCATCCCTATGGGATTATCGCCACTTTTCCCATTGATCTTGGTTGGTAAGACTATCTATGTTGTTATGGAGGTCGTCAACACACCTATTAGTAGACTCTTGTTTCTTCAAGATGACTGCAGTTGTCTCATCAGTCTTTTGGGTCTTACATTTCCCTCACCAAGAGAAAATTGTTACCATCGATCAACTAGTGTTTTTCACCCTAGACTTTAGATCCAATGCAAGTTATAATATACCATTTTTAACTGATTCCCATGGTTCCTACATGAGTTTTGGTGCAGGGATGTTCAAGGACTCCTCATTGATCGAATATTTCCTCTTTCCCCCACCATCCTCTACTCTAGTTAATTATCTATTTAATATGATTTATTTGTTTACCAGTGGATCCCTCGGGTCTTCTGACCCTTGGGTGGTACCTCATCCTAAGGAAAATGAAACTTATGGAGATTCCATGCCCCTCACCATGGTAGATATTTTCTACCAGGCGCTCCAATCAACATCAACTTATACTAGTCATAAACTCCATCCTCATATGGAGTATAAATGATGGTCCTAGGAATAACAATAATAATAATTTGTATCCTTGGATTCTTACTTTACTTTTTTATCCAAGGGTTTGTAAAAATTTAAGAGATGTTGTGCAATGTATATGCAGTGTGCATTGATAGTAGTATAAGTCCGATACTGATCAAAGGTTGGAATGCATGAAGCGATGCAAGGAATTGAAATGTCAAAGAAAACTGTAAACTACTACTTTGAAGGAAAACACACCAACTTGAATGGGTGGTTAATCTAAATTGCATAAAAGGAACTTATTATAATTATAGTAAAGCATATTGAATCATAAAGAGAAAATCAAAAAGAGAAGATGAATTCTTTCTAGTTTATGACAGAAAATTGTAATTAAAGAAAAGAAAAACTAATGCATGAATAAAATAAGATAATTTGTCTAACCCCTTGATCAATATAAATCCATATGTATTTTTATTGTTTATTGATGTTTTCATGAAAATAAGATCAATTTAAGTTGAAATATAAAGCTAAAATAGTCCTATGGAAGGTTTCTACAAGAACTATATATTTTCTACAGGAACTGCATAGTTTCTACAAGAAACTCCTACATGAAGCAAAAAGAAGCCTAGAAAGCTAGTGTAAGTCTTTTGAAGCATAAAAAAAGATATACTATAATAAAATGAAGTGTATATGAGGTTCTTGGCCTTAATGAGGAACTTAAGAGTGCTCCAAGAGGTTGTTGAACATTTCTAGAGGATTCCTGTTGTAATTAACCAGTCAATAATAACCTTGACATAAACCAGGATTAATAATGAAAAACTATATTAAGCTTCAAAATAGAATGAAATGATCACTACTTGACATGCATAGAAGCTATAGAAATCACAACATGGTAATTTATCCCTCTTGAGTGGGCCCTACCCAAGCAACATAAGGAGCCTTGAGAAAACTATAATAAATTGAAGGAAAAACCATATTTATTACATTAAAAACAATAATACATCAAGAGAAAAAAGGTTCTAAATATTCAACAAAAGTCTTCAGAATTTTTTTTCAATACAATACTCTCCAAAAATCTGTTTCCTTCTCTCCTAGGCTAGAGGTCGATATATAGTCTTGAGAGTTCAACCTCCCTTGCTTAGATTGAGGAGATAAGTGGGGAAATGGGGAATCTCAACCAATTACATATGTATCTCAAATTGTTGGTGTTGATCGGGAGTGGATATTAATTAACAAGGAGAAATCTAGAGGTAGGTGGGGACAATGTCCCTTAATTCTTAGTTTGCAGCGCTTTGAGGGAGACAAAATCCCCTATTTTTAGGATGTTGGCTCCCTTAACTCAAGAAGTTCGACCTGCCTGGTGCTGCACACATCTTTTGACATAGATATTAGAACACAAAGGAATAATGTACACAAAATTCCACCTCAAAATACATTTACTAAGCAACATGCAAAATTACCCATGACTTACTATTAAATATGGGAAAAAACAAGTACCAAGTCATATTATGGTGGAAAAGTGTGCTTAAGATGAGCCTTTAGGATAGGAAATAATTGGGTTCATCATTACCCCCGAACTGAAACTTTGCACACCCTTTTTGCAACAAAATTTGGTTTCTTTGCTCTCATTACTACTGATATTGTCCACTAGGATCCTAACCACTGCTAGGTTGTTTCCCTGTACCATGCTACTGTTCAATATCTTGTTGTTTCTCATTAACTAGTTGTTGATAATTACCTTATGGTTGTTCACTAACCTATTGTTTATCATCACCTTGTTGTTGTTCATTAACCTGTGTTGATTATTGAAATCTTACGTCATATCCCAGGCTGCATAGCTTGTGATGGCTTGTTGCTCATGATATCCCTTGTTTTTCACAATCTCGGCTCACACTTATTCTTTTCCTATGTTGAGGTCAGCCACAATTTCTACAGGGAGAAGGTGTGGGGGGTTCATATTCAACCCAATCCATTTAGTTTTCATCTTCCTTAAAGCCTCTTTGTACTAAGGTGTCTTTAGGAGGGCAAGTTGCAGGGTATTAAGAGAGTGAGGTTCTCTAATTTTCAAACCATGAGGCAAGGAGTGCCACCTCCTGTGGAAATATTTTGTTGTCTCTTCTCTGAACAATATTAATGAGTCATCTAGATGGGCCAATTCTTCCCTTTGCTTGGTTTTCCAACTTGGGGCTACATATTTATCCAAAGACAGGTTGTGATGGTTGGTTATGACATCCTTGGGTCTGGTTTCCTCAACTCTAATCCATAAGGGAGTTTTGTGTTCATCCTGCTTATACTTATTTAGTTCCTCTACCCTTAGTTCCTCATGCCTTAGACATGATGCAAAGGTCATCAATTGGACATACCCCACATATGGATTGAGATTCCAATTGTAGGGGTGTGGTAGGATGAGGTTATGTAGGTAGAATTCACATAGTTTGGCCCTTTCCTCCATGTTATATCCCTTATATGCATCTAATAAATCCTTGGGGGTATCAAGGTTGAATTTTAACAATTTAGCCAAGTGTTCAATCTAATTTTTATGCCATTTTTCTTTTAGGAACAATGTGTGTGTCCTAGATGGTGGTATGCATTCCAACATCTCTATAGACACTTTAGATATTGTCTTGATTGCAACTTCCATAATTTCCACTTGTTCATTCTTGTCATGCAGTTATCACTTTTCCTTATTCGATTGTTGTTGCAACTTTTGGTTTTCCACCTTCAATTTATGGCTATATTCCACTTTTTGCATTCTCATAATATGGATTTTTTCTTGCATAAGTTGGAGCTGCTTCTCCAAATCTTGATAAGCCTCTTCTTTCTTTTCCCTTTTTTTTCTTCTACCATTATTTTCCATTTGATGGCATCAACTTTAGCCTTATCTAATTCTAATAAGGTTGCAAAGAGGAGCTTCTCTACATGGGTCTTTGTCTTGGAGGTCCCTTTAGTAGGGTGTGGTTTTTCTTCTTTCATTGTTGTCTCCTCTTGAGGTTCCTTCTATTTTTTTTCTTTTGATACTTCTAGACTAGGAAAATCCTTGACCTCTTCCACTTGTGATGTGATGTTGAGTGGAGTAGATAGTATTGATCTATTCTTCTTTTGACTCCTAATTCTCTTAGATCTTCTCCTTCTAGGTTGCACCCATTCTGCACTAGTAAGTTTTAAGGGATTGATAGAAGGGGTCCCTAGTGCAGTTAGATAATCAACCACTTCCTTATCCCTTTCATCCAGTTTCTCCTTTTTCTCCTTATTTTGTTGTTTTGATCTTTTGGGCCTAGTGATTCTTTTAGGTTCTCCCCCCTTTTTCCTATCCTCCTCACTCATTGATTCTTGTGCCTCTTCAAATGCTTGTAGATCCATATTTATGAAATATTCCCACAAAAATTTGTGCCTCAAACTCCTTAGGAAATATAAAACTATCAGTTTTATGAGCCCATGATGTGCTAAAATGTAATACCCCTAGGTTGAACCCCAATTGAAAATGTGAATGTAATTACACATATAAGCTGGTGAGCTGATGGAATAAAGTCTTTGGTCTGGTACCACGTACATTTAGTCAGTGCATGGGAATATCATACAAGAGAAGTGTGCACATGTCATAATGTACCACACACATGTGTAAGTGCGCAAGGAAGGTGCACAAAAGAACAATATTTTTCACATCTTAGAGTTCCACACATACTTGATTGGCTACACGATATTGAGGACATAGATCCTTTGTACATGTTTGTGTTTTGTAGGCTAGTGTGCCTATATTGTAAAATGTAAATCATAATCATATTATTAATAAAGTATGCCACTGTTGCAAACCGACAAAACAAAAGAGACAGGGGGCTAAACTCCACTAGATAGGAAAGGGGGGATAAAAGTCTAGGAAAAAGGGCTAAGCTAGGGGGCTTAATCCCAAAGGAATATTATATTAATATTCCTAAAAAGTTAAAGTATGGATATAAATTTATATATATCCTAAGTTTCTAAAGGGGGGGACAAGAGCGTCGCTTGGGTGCCATGTGTCATAAAAATAACATGCATATATATAATAGGGAGATTTAGTGTATTTCCCATCATTCCTTGATTATTGATTCACCATTCATTAAGGATTTCCTACCATCCACTCATCCATGCTACCATATGTACCTATACCTAGTTTGACTGCAACCTGAAGAGGCAGGTTGTCAGGCCCATGGTCGAAGAAGCGGGTTGTCAGGCCCATAGGAATTTCTCTTAAGGTCAGTTATTTGGTATGTTGAATAAGTAGGTTGTCAGGTCCGTGAGTAGTTTCTCTAGGAGAGAAACTACTCAGAATTGTTCCCTGGTGCACTGTGAAATAGCTACAGGGATTTGAGACTTCCCGTCGAGCCTGTTGTTGAAGCCATGGAAGGGAAGTGGGGAAACCGAGGGACTATTTAGTAGAGAAGGGGCACACTTCCTGGGGTGGGACAAAAATGTGGGGAATAAGAGACTGTAGGCTAGTTGCAGCAGTTGGGCACCTTAGACTAAGAAATTATGTTGCTTGCCATACCTTAGAATGGATTAGTATTCCCTTTTCTCTGGTAGAGTTTAGCCTCATCTCAGGGGTGACCCACTGTTGAGAATATAGGTCGTGTGGTCTATGGTTGGGAGGAACATGGAAGGTCTACAGACAGATTCTTTTTATTTCACAAGATAAGTGTCTTTCATGTGCTTATTTAAATTTCCATGTATGTGCAATTATGAGTTTTTGTCAGGAAATATATGTTATTTAATTATATATATTAATTGTTATTATTGCATGCATATTGGTATTATTTCCACTTAACTCTTTTCATATGCAAAATTCAATATTTAATTTAATGGTATCAGAATTCAGAATTTTTGTGTGGCATAGCCCATCATGTGGCTGGGGATGCTACAATATGGTATCATAGCTCCAGTTTTCAACATTGAGCATGGATGGGCCGAGCAAGCTGAATGTTGAAGACAAATTTCACAGAGAATTGATTTCGAAGTGGCCAAATTTCATGTTACAATGCGTCCATGGTAAAAATTAGAAGCAAATGCGTGGAATTGGGGAAAAGCCCCAAATTCTGTTGTTAAATTCATGGGGAATTTGAGAAATTCGGTCAACTGACGAGATATTCCTAATTTTAATCTCTGTCCAAGCAAATTCATACCTGAAATTGGTCGAATTTGAAGTTACAGAGAAGCCATGACAGATTGAGTGACATTGGTTGAATAGAATTATGAATCCTAAATGAATTTGGAAAAAAAAAACCCATCCTAGGAATGCCAAACAACAATGATTCGTTGTTGCAAAGGTTGAATTTGTGTTATCAGAGTGACATTGAAAAAATCTCATAGTTGTATATTTTCCATGGTAAACATTTGGGGGGAAATTGGACAAAAGCCCAAATTTATGCAGCAGAATTCACAAGGAATCGATGCACAAAAAAATAAGGGTGCGCTGATGTGCACGCTAAAATTTGATGATGCACGGTGCAAAGTGTGTGTCATGTGGAAAATAATAGTGTGCATGCTAAAATTTGGTGTTGTGGGGTGCAAGTTGGTAATGCATGGAAAAAATGAGGGTGCGCGGGTGATGCATGCTAAGATTGGCATTGCAAGGTGCAAGATGGTGATGCGCGAAAAATAAGAATGCACAGGTGAGCGCGATAAAAGTTGGTGCTGTAGGGTGCAAGTTGGAGATGCATGGAAAAATAATGGTGTGCGGATATGTGCACTAAAATTTGGCGTTGTGTGACACAAGCAGGTGAAGCACACAAAAATTATGGTACGTGGTATGCACACTAAATTTTAGCGTTGCAGATTGTGGTGAGTGCATGGTATTGGTGCATGTAATGCGTGAACATGTAATATTGTCGAGCGCGGTGTGCACACTAAGTATTGACAGAGTGCCGAGGAAATTTTTTGGTGCGTGCGCAACATTGGTATGCATTGCGCACATGTTGAATATTTACGTCGTGTGAAGGTTTAAATAATCGTGCGTGGGGAGTATTTGTGTGCGATGTGAGTGCACTACACCTTGGCATTATGCAACACAGAGAGTGCAATGTGCGCAAAATATTATCGTTCGACAAAAAATTTGTGTGCAATAGGCATTGGTGCACAACACAAACATAGTGCGTAGTAGATAATTTCACATAAAACAAAAGTCGTGTACAATAGGATTGGTTCGCGACACATATATTGTACGCATTAGATATTGGTGCATGACAGAGAGGTGGCCCACACTAGTTGTATGTGCGTGGTGCATGTGATACCTTATGGAGTTGTTGTGCTTGATGAATATGGGTGTACATTGTAAAATTGGTGCGCGTAAAGTATTTTTGATGGTATACAACAATAGAAAACCCATGATTGTTCTGCGACGGTTTATTTTATTTGCAGGTCATCTTTTTGTAGTGCATTTTTGAGGCCCTAAACATTGTTTTTATGTACTCTAAAACCTCGAGAACAACCTACAAATTTTTGTGTCTCCACATCTCAAATGAAATATCTCGAAGAAAAATTTCTAACGATATAAATCATTCATCAAACAAAGCTTTTATGAGGAAGTTACAGGTTAAACAATGGAGGATAAATTTTAAGACCCAATTAACTTCTGAGGGCCATAACTTCCTTCTCCGGGATAAGATTGAGGCATATGATTAGTACACAGAAATATATTGAGCCATAGAATACAACCAAAGAGTCAAAACAAAAATATGGTCACATAAAATGCACATGAGAGCATAGAAGGTGCGTGTAGCATTCAAGCTCAAAAACACTAATTGGCCTAGAAATTCAGCAGACTGTAACTAGCATCCCATAACCTAGAAATAGGTAAAACTTGGAAAACAATTTCAAAATATGTATATGAAGAAACCCAATTGGGATCCTTCCAAAACTCCAATAGAACAAGTGAAAAAATGCATAGTTACAGTTCATATTTGCACCTAGTTGAAGTGTGAATTGGAGAAGTTAATGGACAATTTTCAAATGACCATAACTTTCTACTCAAGACTCAGAATTGAGCAAGGGAGAATTAATTGGAAAGGTATTGGATAGAGGAGTCTAAGTGTCCATCCAAAAAATTGATTTGGGTAATTAATTTTCACAAGAGAGCAGAAGAATGAATTATGATGCATTATTGGAACAAAATTGTACATAATTTCATAAATTTGTTAAATTATTTAGCGTAACAAATTTTGTTGGCTGCACATTTTATAGAGTTAACAACATTTAGTTCATAATAGGTGATAAGGTTGAAATTTAGTTAAATATAAGCAGAGGTACTCAAGGCCAGAGTGCTATGACAAAAATCTTCCATAATATGATCAAAATCCAAGACTACAAAATGTTAAGGTATGAATCTATGTGCAACCATAAAGTCTTGGGAAGCCACTACAAGAAGTCCACTCATGTTAGTCAAGTGCTCAATTGAATATGGGAAAAGGAATATATCATGTAGTGAATGAAATAGTGAAATTCCATTCACTCCCAAAGAAACCAATATACAGATTAAACAATACATTGGAGTTAGATCTATTATAAAAGGAATTGACTATCAAAATGATAATAATTAGATAAAGAGAGAGGCTTAATTCATATATGAATAAAGAGTGCATGATCTCCAGGGATTAGCTATGCAATTATAGACTAATTCTTCCCTTATGGTTATAAGAGTGTGCAATGGAAGAAAGGTATGAAGGGCATCACTTCAAGGGTAAAGAAATGAAGGTG
Source organism: Picea sitchensis (assembly GCA_010110895.2). Taxonomy (NCBI): domain Eukaryota; kingdom Viridiplantae; phylum Streptophyta; class Pinopsida; order Pinales; family Pinaceae; genus Picea; species Picea sitchensis. The sequence goes on from SNQJ01S0025634.1 coordinate 39,583, forward strand.
CACATAAGTAAGTAGTGTCAGTTGAGGCAAAAAACGATAAATTGTGGAAAGATTGGATATAGAATGATACAATAAAACTCCTAGTAGAGGAATTACTCAAAGATAAATGTATTAGATATTGGATGAAGTTCATGAGTAAATTAAGATACTTGAAAGGTACCAATAGATGGATACCAAGTTATACATAGTCTTCTGCAACATTCAAGGAACTGTGACACCAATGGGAAGGACTGTTGAGTACATTCCCAAGACATGAGTGCATTGACATGGTACATTGGGATGTTAATCCAAAAGGATTCAAACATGGAGAATAAGGCTTAAGTTCATCAATATGGCATGATGGAAGTTGATTATGCAATTCAGGTTGAAATTAGATGGGTCAGGACAAGAGAAATTAATGGTTCATTAAGAAACTCCAAGTGATGATATGTTCATTCAAGGAAAGGATGAATCAGTTGTTTCGATAAAATAATTGGTGTTAAATATCCAAATTAATTAGAGAGCATGGCTAGAAATGTAATTTGGTCATGTAGGAGTTGGATCAGAGGGACCAAAGTAATAGTGGAATGCTGAAAACTAATATCAACATAATATATGGCTACAAGTGTGCAAACTAAATAAGAAAGGTTGGGATGGAAATGTACTCAAGATAGAGAATAATCAGACACATTGTTTTCTTTTGTAAGAACACAAGAAGATTCAGGAATCCGAAAAGAATTTAGGTCTTCAAGGAACAACAAAGAAAAATGATACAGGGAGAAAGAGGTTGATGCAATTATTGTAGCAACAATTATGTTATGGCTTGTTGGAAAACCATACATAGTACAAGAAATTGGCATGCAAATGCATTTAGGAGAATGCTAATGATGCATTATTAGTACATACAAATATGAATTGATGAACACAATTTTTTTAATATACATATATAACATAATAGGACTATGATTACTCTATTGTTGAATATATATATTAATATGAAAGCTGCTAATGGTGGTTTTTGTACCAAGGAAGAGAGAATTATTGCATGTTTGCAAGTGCTGCTACTAATGTTGTTGTATATAGAAGGAAGCAACATAAAGCTGAAGTGTGGATTATAAGGATTGTAATAGAAGCATGGGAGCTTCTATTGTTATCAACTATCCATGTAGCATTAAATTCATTTAATGGAAGCTATACACGTATGAGTTTTATGTACTCTTATTGCATAATTGTTGAAGGGAATTTAGGTAAGAATTTCCTCAACTAGATTTGTTTTATAAAATCACATTATTGTATTAGTTGAATTACTTAATGTGAATAAAATACCAGTAGGTGTGGTAAAGGTTGGAGGTCTGTAATAATTATAAAAGTTGTTTATCTTTTGAATTCATACACTGACATAGTGGCATGCCATGTTAATTTGTTATGAGCTAATAACCAAAGCAATAAAGGGTATGAACTTGTTATATGAATGGATGTCATAAAATCTAGTCATGTATGAGACCATGACATGGTTGGTTATGGAAATGCATGGTTATGGAAAGGCTATGTACCACATAAATATCCAATGAACTTCCTAATTTTAAATAATATTTGGACTGCAACCTTTTTTCTAACACTAATGAACACCATAGAATTATATTCTTGGTGTAGTGTTTGGGTTAAAAAGGAAGGCATCCAAATAATTGAGCAGACAATAGGAAGTGTATGGAGAATGTGTTAAGGAATTGGCCAGACTTCCAATTTACCAATGGTGAGATAAATGAATTAGATATAAGGCATCATGAAAATCAATAGAAAGATGCGGTGAATAGATATGCATTGAAAATTGCACTCATGCATAGTAAGTGGTATACCTACACTTATGCATAATAAAATTGTTATACTTGAGTGCATTGCTAAATGCATTTTTGTAAAGGTATTCCTCTATGTTATTTGATGGAAATAATTATGGTAATCACTGAAATGTTACAATTATTACTCATTCACAAAGTTCAAGACATTTCAGGGGTTGTTAGACATTACAATAGGAAAGTTGCAATTCAAGTAGTTACATGCGCATTAATTACAAAATTTTTTTTGTTTAGAAAATAGAGTAATGAACTTACTGATATGAATTATGAACATGCATATGCATAGAGTGGTAATTTATTCTATTTAATAAATTACTTGATAGCTGGTGATGGGAATCGTTAAGTGTGGACAATTCTGGAATTACTTGTGAGCTTTTGTAAGTATTACAATAAAATTTTATGGTGCATGACATACTAATAATTTGTTGGTTGAATGAAAGTTGAAAATATTGTAGGAAAAGTGGTCTCAACTATGATACTATAGAAATCCACGATAAAAATTACTACCTACTGTTGAAACAACCAAGAAAACTATGAGACGAAATTTCGTATTTTGGGAACAGTGGATTTCTTTTATGGAATAAATTTGAATTTTTAAAATGAAGTTTTTATAATAATATCTCATAATAATTGTATGTGGGTGATACATGTGAGATAATATTTATTATACCTGGCATGCTTGGAAATAACAACTATTGTTGGAGACACTAAAGACCTTTAAAAGTAGAACCTTGATGGGGTTTTGGTAATGAGTTAACACTCTCCTTGTGTGTGAAATTTGTGGCAAGATGGATCACTGAGGGACTATGCAATAGTGAAGGGATACTTGAGCCTGAAAGGGTGAGTGCAACAAGGAAGAGGAAACTCTAGGATGCTTTTGGCATGGTAGTTGTAATCATGAGGGTGTGTTGAATGAAACATTGAGATGAATTATTTCTTGAAGAAACTCTATGGAATATAGAAAATGACTCTTAGTTGCGGTATGAATCCATTATTTTGGTACTTGAAAGAAAAGAAACATGTGGATAACAAGCTTCATTAGCAAGGAAATGGATATTTTTCAATAATTTTTTAATTGTACATGGTACATAATGCACTGAGGACAATGCATAAATAAGGGGGAGGGGAATGTAATACCCCTAGGTTGAACCCCAATTGAAAATGTAAATGTAATTACACATATAAGCTGGTGAGATGATGGAACAGAGTCTTTGGTATGGTACCATACACATTGAGTCAGTACACAGGAATATCCTACCAGAGAAGTGCACACATTTCATAATGTACCACACACATGTGTAAGTGCACAAGGAAGGTGCACAAAAAAATAAGATTGTGCACATATTAGAGTTCCATGCATACTTGATTGAATGCACGCTATTGAAGCCAGAGAGCCTTTGTACATGTTTGTGTTTTGTAGGCTGGTGAGCCAGGTTATTATAGGTCGACGTTCCTATATTGTAAAATGCAAATCATACTCATATTATTAATAAAGTACGCCAATGCTACAGACCTACAAAACAAAAAAGATGGGGGGATAAACTCCACTAGATAGGAAAGGGGGGATAAAAGTATAGGAAAAGGGGCTAAGCTAGGGGGATTAATCCCAATGGAATATTATGTTAATATTCCTAAAAAGTTAAAGTATGGATATAAATTTATATATATCCTAAGTTTCTAAAGGGGGGGGCAAGAGAGTCCCTTGGGTGCCATGTGTCATAAAATGCACATGAATATATATAATAGGGATAACTAGTGTATTTCCAATCATTCCTTGATTATTGATTCACCATTCATTCAAGATTTCCTACCATCCACTCCTTCATGCTATCATCCGTACCTATACCTGGTTTGACAACATGATGAAGAGGTGGGTTGTCAGGCCTGTGGTCGAAGAAGCGGGTTGTTAGGCCCATAGGAATTTCTCTCCAGGTGAGAGATTTGATATGCTGAAGAAGTGGGTTATCAGGCCCGTGAGTAGTTTCTCTAGGCGAGAAACTACTTGGAATTGTTCCCTGGTGTGTTGGGCAATAGCTACAGGGCTCTGAGACTTCCTGTCTGGCCTGTTGTTGAAGCCTTAGGAGGGAAGTGGGGCAGCTGAGGGACTATTGAGAAGAGAAGGGGCACACTTCTTTGGGTGGACAAGAATGTGGGGAATGAGATATTGTAGGCTAGTTGCAGCAGTTGGGCACCTTGGACTGAGAAATTGTGTTGCTTTTCATACCTTAGACTGGATTAGTATTCAATTTTCCCTGGTAGAGTTTATCCCAGCTCAAGGGTGACCCACTGCTGATATTACGAGAACTGTGGTCTATGGTTGGGAGGAACATGGAGGTTATGTTGGGAGTTTCTTTTTATTTCATGAGATAAGTGTCTTTCATGTGCTTATTTAAATTTCTTTGTGTATGCAATTATGAGTTTTTGTCAGGAAATATTTGTTATTTAATTATATATATGGATTGTTATTGTTGCATGCATATTGGTATTATTTCCTCTTAACTCTGTTCATATGAAGAATTCAATATTTAATTTAATGGTATGAGAATTCAGAATTTTTGTGTGGCATATCCCAATAGGTGGTTGGGGATGCTACATAAAAAATCTAGTTTTCCTTTATGTACCTTTAGGCTCATTTCCTTTAATGACTGGAGGAGGAAGTAATGGATGCTCAAGTTATTATATGGTTCCTAATTTGAAAGGTGTCTGAGCTGGTGTAATAGTATGAAGTGGTAAGAATATACCACACTCATTATTCCCTCACATGTGATGTACTTGATGATGTGATAGGCCAATTCTAGATAAGGATGAGGGAGAATTTCCCTTTTAATGACATTTTTGTTCTCATCAGATTTTTTCGTTTGGGAGGAAGAATGCTTTTCTTTCATTAATAACTTTTTTCCTCTCCTCTTTATCCAAAGGGAGGCCCATGGGTAGACTAGATACCTTATTGATGGAGGTTTCATTGTTTTTTATTATCAGTCCCCTCATTGTGTACACATACTCTTGCTCTTGTATATTCTGGAAATTTAGAGAAAATTCCATAGCCACCACATCATCATACCCTCTAAGTCTTTCAAAATATCCCAACCAATTACACTTTTGAAAAATTTCCAGTATATTTGGATTATCATAAACCCTAGAAGGTTCTATTGGATCCCTCTTTCTAAACCCATCTTAATTACTGTAACAACCCTAGTTAAATAATTGCTTAAGGTTTATCAAGTATAATTAATTAAATAATTAACTGCCCTAATGTATATTAGTTAAATAATGATTATTTATTAATATTATTATTTATTTATTTATTGTTTAATATATGTTGATTAATTAATTAACACATTTAATGTTTGGGTAACGAAACAAAAGTTTAATAATTTTTAATTTATTAAATAGAAAACTTAACGTATGAAGGGATAAGGCATTGAATGGAGGGATAAGGCATTAAATGGAGGGATAAGGTGGGTGGCATTGAATGAAGGGAGGAGGCAGTGAATGGGAAGGAGGATATGAGGGGGCAGAGGCATTCGAGAGGGGGACTTTTTTTTGGGGGGGAGGAAGCATTATTTTGAGATTAGGGACTGCAGTTTTTTGGTTTTGGAGTTTGGGTGGACTGTTACAGGGTTGCATCGGTTGCTGGGAGTTTTGGGTTCGGGGGCCAGGAATCCTCACAGAATCCTGGAGCTAGGGAGCCGAATAGGCTATGTTTCTAGCTAGCAGGGAGGAAAGATTCAATTTTGGGCAGAGTTTGGGCAGAGAAACAACGAGGACAGACGAAGATTGGAGAAATAGCATCAGTTAGAGGTATGTATTTTCATGATTACATTGTATTAGGTGGTTATCATCATGTTGCTGAATATGCTTATATGCTAAATAATGAAATTGCTTATATGTTGAAAATAAATTTTATGTTTAAACTTATGAATTTTATTTGGATTTGTTGAATAGGTCTTTACACATGGTATCAGAGCCCGGTTTCAGAACTGAAACCTGGGCTTGACCACCCACTTAACTGTGCAATCTTCTCCCAAACCCCTAACCTACAACCTAGAAACCCTGTATTTTATAGACCTTAAAACCTATGAAGAACTACCCATAGGAACCCAGG
>SNQJ01S0025634.1:54007-68035 GCA_010110895.2 Picea sitchensis
GGATTGGATGCATATGGAAATTACTATAGAGATGATAGTTATTGTTATTAGTACATGAACGAGACTTGTATGTACTAGCTACACATGCATTTCTTGCACATGTACACTAGTATGTATGAGTTTTCTTGGCTTACTTACTAATACTATTGGTTATTTGTTATGAATGTGTGAACCATATTTCTTTTCCCTTGTATCATAAAATACTTTAACTTCGGGACAAAGTTTCCTGAAGGGTGAGTGTATGTAACAACCCTAGTTAAATAATTGCTTAAGGTTTATCAAGTATAATTAATTAAATAATTAACTGTCCTAATGTATATTAGTTAAATAATGATTATTTATTAATAATATTATTTATTTATTTATTAATAATATTATTTATTTATTTATTTATTGTTTAATATATGTTGATTAATTAATTAATTAACACATTTAATGTTTGGGTAACGAATTAAAAGTTTAATAATTTTTAATTTATTTATTAGAAAACTTAACGTATGAAGGGATAAGGCATTGAATAATGTTTGGGTAATGAATTAAAAGTTTAATAATTTTTAATTTATTTAATAGAAAACTTAATGTATGAAGGGATAAGGCATTGAATGGAGGGACAAGGCATTAAATGGAGGGATAAGGTGGGTGGCATTGAATGAAGGGAGGAGGCGGTGAATGGGAAGGAGGATATGAGGGGGCAGAGGCATTTGAGAGGGGGTCTTTTTTTGGGGGGGGAAGAAACATTATTTTGAGATTAGGGATTGTATTTTTCTGGTTTTGGAGTTTGGGTGGACTGTTACAGGGGTGCATCAGTTGCTGGGAGTTTTGGGCTCGGGGCCCAGGAATCCTCATGGAATCCTGGAGCTAGGGAGCCGGATAGGCTTTGTTCCTAGCTGACAGGGAGGAAAGATTCGGTTTTGGGCAGAGTTTGGGTAGAGCAGCATCGAGGACAGACGGAGATTGGAGAAATAGCATCAGTAAGAGGTATGTATTTTCATGATTACGCTGTGTTAGGTGGTTATCATCATGCTGTTGAATATGCTTATATGCTAAATAATGAAATTGCTTATACGTTGAAAATAAATTTTATGTTTAAACTTATGAATTTTATTAGGCTTTGTTGAATAGGGCTTTACAATTACTTCTTAATTCATGCTATCACAGTTTGTAATGACTCTTCAAATGATCCTCCACTTAAATTACTTAAATCCACATGTTAATTGAATCTTAGCACGAATTATGGCCACCCCTCAACTGATGATATAGGTGAATATCCTTGTTCTCATCACCACAATAGACCTTTATCAATGTTTTGACCATATGAAATAATCATGCATAAAATTTTGTATGAGAATTAAGAAATGTTAATGAGGGGAGATAATTGTGTTACCTATATTACCTTTGCATGAATTTGATTTGTGTTTGCAGGTTATTGTAGTAATGATAGAATATGTTGTTGGTCGTCATTCTTTGGATTATGGTTCACTTGATGATGTGAACATCTCTTCTTGATATTGGTCACTACTACATATGACCAAATTTGCCACGGTTTTTCGTTGCTATTGCCACACATATCCGTCGCACTTTCCACAAAGACAAACAATATTTTTCGTGGAAATTATTTTGTCCCTATATCCACACACTTGGTATTCATGGAAGCAATGACGAAATCAGGACACCACGTGTCATCATCCTAAAGATAGGTACAACTTCTTGTGACAAAAATATCATGGCAATAGCGATGAAAAAGCATGGCAATAGTGATGAAAAAGTGTGCCTAAGTAAAAAACCCACCAATGGCTTGCCACGCAGATTCCATTCTTGCGACGAAAAAGCGTGGAAAGCAACGACAAAAAATCATGGCAATAGTGACGAAAAAGCGTGGCAAGGTAAAAAAACCCACCAATGGCTTGCGACGTAGATGCCATACTTGCGACGAAAAAGAGTGGCAAGTAGCGATGAAAAAGCATAGAAATAGTGACGAAACAAAATGGCAGAGTAAAAAACCCACCAATGGCTTGCAACGCATATGCCATACTTGCGACAAACTTACGTTGCTATTGCCACACCTTCTATAGGTTTTTTTTTTAAATTGATAGTTTTCCCCTTCTTTCTAACAAATATCCTATCACATCCTTTTGTGTGGATAAGGAAACCTCGGTTATGATTTTGAAACATGGTTCTATATGGGCCAAGAAGGGAGAAGACTATAATCTAAATATCTCACTAGTCTCTAGCCTCAATGTCTTATGTACATCACCGAACAATCTTCGTAAGTGGATATATACTTCTTGGGCTTCTTTTTTGATGCCATTGATTAGGATCCATATATTCTAAAGGGTTTTCCTTCCTAGGATTTATCATTGAGTTGAATTTTTCACATGTTATAGATGATGGCTCTAACTGGTTCATGTATAATGTAGGGCTCTTTATAAAKCTATGTTTTCTCGCCCCTTCGCCAAAATAACATTTTTTAAATCATAATTTGCACATAAGATAAGCTCTAGAAACACGACGTCAACCTCTTGGGGAAACATTTTGGAACTTTAGGTCAATTCATTGAGTTGGATATGAGTGCGCTAGGCCTCCAAAGGACAAGTGTCTTCAATCCAAGCCTCTCCTCCATGATCCAAGATACCCCTCCTTCAAAACATGCCAAGTGTCTTCAATCTGTTGGATTAATGAGAGGGGGGGGTGAATCAATAATAGTGAAATAATAATCCTTTTTATCCAAATTGATCCAAGTGTTATATAAATGTAGTATTATTATCCAATAATGAGCAATTATAAATGAACAATGACACACATACACAATACACTAGTGTTTTACGTGGAAACCCAAATCGAGAGAAAACCACATAATGCTTTTTCTTATATGTCTTGAAGAATTACATTCATTGGAAGAACCAACTTCCTTTGTTTTCATGCTGCAACTAGAAGGAGGCTCCAACCCCCTTAGTTTCTTAGGATACAACCTGAGGGAAGTTCCAACTCTCCAATTCTCTGTCTACTACCAGAAGGAGGGTACAACCCCCTATGTTCTCTGGCAACAATCAGAAGGTGGCTACAACCACCTGTCCTTGCCCCGTCCTACCACCCTGAAGTAGAAGTAGAATAATGGAACCACTGTCAACCTGTCACTCTGAGATATACCGTATCAACATGTACCACTAACCTGTATACAATCTGTACAACTACCCTGTAATCAATCTGTATCTGAACTGAACATGTATCCACAAAAATACAACATATACGCGACATGTAGTGATGCAGCCCGCATATGTACGTGCCATATATTTTATGTAGCCCATGTATGTACGTGCCGTATCTATTATGTATCATGTGCATGCCTTCTGAAACTAGGGTTTCCTTTCACTTGAAAAAATTCTGACCCTCTGTAACTTCTTTCACATAGATCTGTAACCTGTCATTGTATCCAGATTGTAATTGTACCCTGTGCATGCATCCTCATACATAACCTCTACTCAAGGCAAGTATGTATCTCTCTAGTCATGTGCCATATAGGTATGTGTAATCATGAAAAAACATAATATCCCTCACATGATATTAGTCATCAACCCCTTTATGATATTCAACTTCTCAATACATCAATCAATACAAGATCTCAACCATGTACCATAAATTTTTTTAGCCATATGCCATGAAATACAATATGTGCCTCAACAAGAAGTATCAATGATAAATATACCATCATTGTATATGTGTAGATCTGACTTATATATAAGATCCCATGTAGCCACTAGTTTCTCTAGGGAGAATCCTCAAATCTCCATTGCCATTCCTTATGCATACATCAAAATCCAACTATTCATAGAAACAAGACATACCTTTTGAACCAATGGATGGATCTAATGTATTTGAGCACTCTAGACCTTCCCGGGAGCTTGATCTCAGAATCTAGAACCTCTGCACCTTAATATTCTCAAGTTCCATGGCTTTATCAGCATGTACTCACCCTATACACAGTCAGCCTGCTTACATACTCACCCTATACAAAGCCATCCCACGTACGTATGCACCCTATACAGAGACAGCCCGCGTACGCCTCAGAAAATAGGGTTTTTTGTGAATCTGAGAATTTCTTCGTCAACCCCTCATGCTACCTTAGACGTTCGCCACTTTAGATGTATCCACAAGTATTTACAAGAAGATTTACACAAAAAAATAGATATACAATATGTACAAGTGTGTTTTTATGAGTGAACTTTGTCTCTTATTTATATATTCATGTAGCCTTATATTTTCCTTATTTTAGGGCTTCTTCATTTAAAATAATTTATTTTTGCAAAACACTTTGACTCTTGGGGGCTTCTATAAGACTCATGAAGGTTCTCCAAATTCATATGGTCATAACTCTCTAACTGTGAGGAGTTATGTGACGTTCCACATATCACCGGAAATGACATGACAAGCACTATCCATCTAGGATAGTTTCACTCACAAATTCATTGTCCTTCATCTCATTATTACTCAATAATCATGGGTTATCTCACTCCATAAAGCGTCTTCCCATGAGGGTTTTCACCATAAGGGGACCACTTTGGATTTCATCCATTTTTACTTCTTATCAACCATGAAAAGACAATAATGAGTCATATTTACATCAAACAATCCTGGGTCCAATACCCAAACCCTGTGCCATGAGGATTTCTTCAAGGAATGACATCAATGAAAGCCAACCTTAATCAACACAATCACCACCAAACCCTAGCCCTAGGGTGACGTCAAGCTCTCAAAGGTGATGTTTTGGCCTCCAAAGGAAAATTGTTTGGACTGTGGGGGATAGGTGAGATCCTCCAAGGTGTCTTTTAGGCCTCCAAAGGCATGTCATCATCATCCAGTGTGTGGGCCTTGATATCCAACCTGTGGGCTTCAAGCCGCAAGGAAGCTCAAGCTAGGCTTGTTCTTCCAAATATGTCCACCAAACAAGGTCCCGCAAAGACAATGAATACACCCTCAAAGGATATCAATTCAAATGAATCATGATGAGTAAACCAAATCAATAAAAGAGACACCTAAGCATTTATATAAAAAAATACCTCATCAAAATAAACGAGTGCTCAAAGATCCTATGCAATTTTCCAAGTTTAGGTATGGGAGGGTTGACAAAGCGACCCATTTGGTGAATTGTACCTCAAGTTTAGGAGTGTTTCCCAAGTGGACCCCTCTCTAGCTCATGTGGATGGAGTGACATGGATAAGGGAAAGAATTTTGGGCATGGGTTTCATGAAATACAATGGGTTGTAGTGTCTCATTTATGGGTGCCTTTGTATAGGGTGTGTTGCACCTTCATTTTCAATGAAACCTTTTTCCAAGACCCTTTATTGTCATTAATTTATTAAAGTCCAAAAACTTGGTACTCCATATGATGAATCGATTATCTTGGGGGGTAGTACCAAAGTGTCACTTGAAGGGAGAAGTACACATGGTGCCATGGGGGTATAGTCTATCTTGTAACACACCTTTTGTAAACCCCTCAACAAGTGGGACATTCATAATTATGTGTTTTCTTTTGAAGGTCTTTGATTTTCCAAAAGAAGTGTTTCATTGCTCTCAAGACCTCTTTGGGAGAGCATCTAGAATGTTCATAATAGAATTTTATCTTTTTCTGTTTAACTTCCCTCTGGGCCTTCATCCCCTTCTTCTTGTGAAATGAGGAACAATCCCTTCTTGGGTCAGTACACCCAACAATTCCAAAAGGTAAGGAGATGAGGGGATGAATTATGGAAAGTGACAATTATGGACAGTAATGGCACGATGACTCGTCAAGAGGACCTCCTAGTAGCACTCCTATCCCTAAGGGTGACCCACTTACTAGGGCACATTGTTAACCACGAAAGTGAAACAAGGGAAAAAGAATAATTTCCAAGCAAACACTACATAATCAAAAACAGTTTAAGGTACAACAAAATCAAATTCCTCAAATATTGAAATGACACTCACTATAATACCTGACTTGTACCTCATGGAGAAAGACCCAATGTCTTCGGAAGCCAAATGATGTGGTGGATACCCTCACAATGAACTTGGAACTATGGTGGTGAAGCGGATCTCTGTCTGTGTAAGTGGACACTGCTAGTCAAATTGTCTCTCGAAACTCCATGTATGCAACCTAAGGGCCTCGAGACATCATCTCCTTAGTTATCCCTAGGAGTTGGGGATAACAAAACTCATTCAGAAAACCTGTAGGTGAGGTGGATATCCGATATATATTCAAGAATGAAAGGTATTCTTTACACAAAGTAGATTGATAATAAATATCAGAAACCACATATCGCCATACTTAGAATTCTTTAATCATATTACAAATATTGCAGAAAAATTCATGACAAAATACAAAATGATAACAAATATCCTAGCTTGTTTACAAATGTGAAAAGATTTTCACTCATGACAATATACAAGATGATAGTAAATATTATAACTTGTTTATAAATGGTTGAAACATAACATGATAAAATGAAAGATGCAGAAGAATATTAAAGAAGGATAGATAACTTCAAATGGTAATGATAATGGAAGTCACTACTATTTAAAGATCAACATAAGTATCACAAACATAGAATATGTATGGAGGTATTTAGGCATTAATGATATGACAAAATATGTGCTAGGCATTTGGCTAATGAATCCAATAATTTGAAATTCATTCATGAAAATTGTAGGTGAGGTGGAGATATATTCAAGCATGAAAGGTATTCTTTGCATAAAGCAGATTGATAATAAATATCAAAAACCATATACGTCTATACTTATAATTATTTAATCGTACTAAAGATATTGCATAAACATTCGTGACAAGATACAAAATGATACTAAATATCATAACCTATTTATAAATGTTCATAGAATTCTTGCAATATCAATAACCACAAGGAAGTTGTATCATAAATTATTCATTAACTATGAAGATAAAAACATTGTAGATAGGATGTATAAATTCCACGAAAAAAAGAAATGGAATAAATAAGAAAGAAACAATAAAAAGAGATGAAAGAAACAAGAAAGAAATAATAAAACAAAGGAAAATTGGTTCTGCAACCATGTGTGATGAATCCTTTGGTAGAAACCTGGATCTTCAATAATAGAATGATGCCTTGGGATACAAACAAACTCAATATCCAGGCTATAAAAATTCCAACCTTTTCTAAGTCTTGATTGCTACCTTTTATCCTTTTCTTGATTACTGATTTCTAGCCTCTTTTTGTGTAACTACTTTCTAAAATTAGAATGTGAGAAAAGATGATTTGGGGCATCTCACCACCTCAGGAAATTGGGGTCCTAATATTCCCATTAAATAATAAAATTGATGCTATTTAACCTCCAACCATTCCAGTTGTAGTAATAGTTTAGTATTTGTCCTATGTCTCCCAAAGGTTGAGTAGATTTTGATGCTTTTTGTATTCTTCCATGAACTTTAAAAACTAATCCTTAAACCCTTTGACATGATGCCACTTGTCATTTTTTTTCTTTCTATATTTTACAAACTTGTGAAGGGGATTAGATAATTGTTTATTTAGTCAATATGTATCCACATCTGCTCATTGGATCCACCATTTCTAAATTTCTACTCATATCTCCAAATTTTGCAAATCCATAAATTATGGTGGTAAAGTTCATGGTGATGGTCTTGATCAAAAGTTCTAATCACATAGTCTATGTTACCAAGTTTACAAAATGCATTTGAAATAATGTTATAAGCTACAAAATCAGCCTTGAAACCTTCTCTCATAATCTCTTTTAAAATAAAATGGCAAAGGCATTTGCACGATCATTTGATTGCACATATCCATTAATCAACATTGAATACATCTTTGTGTTGTGTTTTATACCATAAGCCTCCATTCCCTTACTCATGTCCATTGCTTTAGAAGCTTATCACCTTTGGTATAGAGATGCATAAGACACCCATAGATGATAACTGAAGGCTCCATGCTTATAATATTTGGTAACAAACCCTTCTAAAATTAAATGAACTCTTTGTCTCATTAAAAATTTTCACACAGTTCTATAATGGGATTTCATGTCAATTATCTTAACAAGAATAGATTTTCTATCCGCTACATTTTCTAAAGGATTATGAAGTGCCTAATAGACCTCATTTATGAAAACAAAGTAAAGGAGGATATGTGACCTAGGCCCGATCTAGTATTGGGATATAAAAATTTAGTGGAATGATATTCAAATGATCTATAATGAGAATGCTCTATAACACACATCAACTGAACCGAGTTGTAGTTGTTTGCTTCCGTGCCAAGGAGTACATTTGAAAAAGTGGACACATGAAGTTTTCACAATAGACATAAATATGTATAGTGAACTGTAAACTCTGCAAGAAAGGAATCCCACACCTTTAGGCATGCAATAGTCAGTTTCTCTTAAATGATATCTAGCTTATCTAGAGTTTCCAGAACTTTGAGAGGATGATATTGATTTGTCCTTTTCGTGTAGCTCATTTTGATCAAATTTGAAGGTACTCTTGTAGTAGATGTCATATATGTTAAGTGAAAAAAACGAGACAATCTAGTAACCTGGATTTGACACCTTCAATTGCTTTTGTTTAGTGCTAATAAAACTCTAGTGGCATGCTTCCTAACAAAAAAATAGGGGTATGATGTGATTAATCATCTCCATAAATATGCTTTCACTCTTTCCCGATGTACTTGGGAGGAGATAGAGTGACACAATTTTATCCTCATTAACACAATCAAACTTTTGGAGTTGTTTGGATGAAATGATGAGAGAATGAATGACAGAAACAAAATGAGCCATTGCATCCATTCAATAAAATATTTGAGTTATTTTATGATTAGCATTTCCCATCTTCCATTAAAATGTCAAAAGAATCAAGTAATCCTTGGGATCCATCTTCCATTATCTGGTCATTACTAGCTACCCCAACAAATCCACCTTCCATTATCTAGTCATGACTAGCTACCCCTGCAGATCCACCTCTTTGACAACCTCCAGGAAATGCACCTTCAAGTCATAACCCACCTGAACCACTTAGGGATTCTGTAATTTCATAAACTTCTTCAAGAGGAGTTGTGATCATGTTTACATCACATAATGGGTAAGATATCTGATGTTTAAGTATTCTTGCACCAAATAAGTACGCATGTGGTTCATCATAGATATTAAATTTAGTGCCTAAAAAATCAAAGCTTAGTTTTGATACATAATTATCACTGCCTTGGTCAATATTTGTTCAAAAGATTCAAATATCTAGATTGTCAAAAGGTCCCTTATGTGATACAATTCCTATATGCAAAATTATGAGAATTGTGGTTGAGGATTTCAACACTAGATACATGGAAAAAAGTATGGTTCAAACTCTAGCATTGTGATTGAGGATTTCAACACCATTTTGATAAACTCAAAGAAAAAGGGAGGTAATATAGTTCATGACCCCATGAAAGAAAGAATGGAGGAATTAATTTCTGATTAGGATCTTTCAGATGTAAAACCAGCCAAAGGAATGTATACTTGGAGTAACAAAAGAGTGAACCCTAGTTTCATTGTGGCTCGTTTGGATAGATTTCTCATTCATAGTTATTTTTAATCTCTAATTATATTATCTCTTAAAAAATTATACCTTTTGTTGTCTTCGATCATAAGCCTATTGGTCTAACCTTTGAACCCTTATTAAATTTTGGGCCCATTCCTTTTAGATTTAACCCTCTCTGGTTTCAAAAGGAGGAAGTTCTGGCTCTTGTAGAGGATACCTGGGAGAAAGCGGGAGATAGAAACACTTCTTTCTTTCACAAGAACACTAAATCATGGGGGAATAGGAATATAATTAAAATAATGTACTTAGAAAGAGGGTAGAAGATAGAAGATTTCACAAAAGTGAAAGAAGCATCTAGGCAACACTTTGAAGAACTTTATGCAACATAGGAAGAAGAAGATAGAGAAAAAACCAAAGAAATCATGGAACACATTGACTAGACTATGAACATATTGGTTTTTGTTGTAGAGTATTTTTTTAGCATGGGCATGTAACAACTTCCTCTTTGAAGGCAAAGGATTTTCAATCTAATAGGCAGAAGAATAACAAATCTTATTGTTGGAAATCCCAAGCTAGGTGCAACAACCCGCAAACTACACCTAAAAATAAACTTGGGCCTCAACCTAGAGTAAAGAAGACATCCCAAAATGGAGGTGCCTACCATTTCATACAACACACAATGGGCCATTATCTTATTAGGGAGGAAGGATCAACCTTCAACATAACCTATGAATTGAATTTTGGATCCACTCAAGCGCACGAGGAGAGAGATCCACATAGGGAGAATGTCACATTAGGGAACAAGGTTCTGCGACCATATGGAGTTGCACAAGGGGTAGAGAGAATGTAGGTATAGCTGGGAGTCCTATGGTCATACGACCATATGGTCTCTCATGGGAATGGTTGCTTGGACGCTTTAATTCTTAGAAGGGTGGATCAGATTCTTTTGTACTTAGAGGGAGATCACTTGTTCCCAAAATGATTTGGTTGTCAATTTGTACATGGATACCAAGAACCATATGGTTGAGATGACTTATGATGTGTAGGTTGAGGGAATTTCAAAGGAACTAGCAATAGTTTCAAAGGAAACACTACCTGACGTAGAAAATGTTGGGGGGGGGGTAAAATTTCAGAATTAAAATGGCTTGAAATAAAATGACATGAAGAAAATAAAACTATTGTAATAAATTGCATAAAACTACTACATGAACTTGTAAACTACTATAGAAATGAGAATATCATAGAAAAGAGGGTTCTTTTCATTCCCTTGAGTGGGACCTACTCAAGGTCTCTACAAGAACCCTTGGTGAAACCATAAGTTCTCGAAAATGTAGTCTCCTTATTAAGAAATTTAACTCATGACAATAGTGTGTCTTCTACAATTTGAATTCACTATCGTAATTAAGAAAGTAT
Source organism: Picea sitchensis (assembly GCA_010110895.2). Taxonomy (NCBI): domain Eukaryota; kingdom Viridiplantae; phylum Streptophyta; class Pinopsida; order Pinales; family Pinaceae; genus Picea; species Picea sitchensis. The sequence continues at coordinate 64,944 of SNQJ01S0025634.1, forward strand.
TATTCAAAAGACAAACTACATACCAATCATTAGATCAAAACCTCAAGCATGCTTAAATTCATATAAAATAAGAATTAAGCCAACGTATATCACATTAACTCATAAACTCAATTACTCATAAAATTCAATATGCATGGGGAGATAAATGATCCTAGAAACATGCCAAAGTATATTTGTAGGTGAAATGTTTAAACGGTTGATCAAAATATGTTTATGTGTTTATAAATTATTGCACATTGACTTATAAAATCACTTATATCTCAAAAATATATTGATAGGTCACAACCTAGCGAGACACCAAATTGATGTATGAGACCCGCTTGTTTGTGGGACAATGAATAGACCCTCTATGCATCCCACAAACATAGGGGTCTCATACATTAATTTGATGCTAGTAATGTCCTAGAAATTATGAATATATTAACAATAATAAAAAATTTATTTTTACATTTCTATGTCTCCATAAGTTCTACATTGAGTTTTATACTTTAAAAAACACATAAAACCCTTACCTTATCATTATCCTTTTTCCAGATCCATTATCCCATACAAATTGATAATATTTGTCCACGATATGCATTTCCATCGCCAAGACCTGCGTGAATCATAAAAGACAAATTCTTTATACGAGTAAATAATATATAAGCAAATAAACATGCATTTAGTTATGTAAAATACTCTAGAAAAAACTTAAGTGGTCACTTACCTTAATGATCTTCTGTTTGTTTTGAGAATAGGTTATTATCTACTGAATAGGGCCAACCAAGTGAAGGTGGAAGCTCATATGGCCCCTCCCCCCTCACATCGCTCTCAATTCCCCATACCCAACAAATGATTTTCTTTATATAGAAAACATATAGACATTCATGCATAACTAGGATAATCATCAAAACATATGAACATATAAACATTGAAGCATAATGTTGTAATTCATATAAACAATGTTTCATACTAGCAACATCGATAAACATCCAAATACAAGTCATGAATTTATACAACTATTTTTTCTTTGATTTATGTTTTTTTACATTCATAAAATTGACAATTGGGGTATAATAATCATCCTTTGACATTTTATTTCTTATTCCCTGTCCTTATATTGTTTTTGTTTCCATGCGCTCATGCACCATACTTCTGGTACGTCACTGAGAAGGGCGTCGAGGCATCTATGTAGGGGTGTGAACTGCAACAATGAAAATGATTATATCGATATGTTGAAATATAATTGAAATAATTATTTCATTATTTTGATTAAAATTACAATATTGCTCTTTACTTGTCTGTGTAGCTGTGATAGTTGGTGTGTTAATTTCGTGTCCACTTGGTTCCTCTCGCAGTTCACCCTACTGAGCTACATGCTCTTCCATTTAAAGAAGATAATGTATAAGTATAAGTCAGGAAATAAATATCTACATTCACAGTAAATATTTATAATTCTGAAGCATACATACATGACTGGGTACTCTGCTCCCCACTATCATTGGACATGTGCTCCCTTGCATGAAGTGGTGTCTGTTGAATACCACTAGATTCACTGTTGTGGTTGCATTTTTCCTTGAAAACAAACATAAATACTTAGTTAAGGGTGATATAATAAAATATGAATAGACTTTACAAACATGCTACTGCGATTTCCTTATTCATTTTATTTACTTGCGTGGCTGGGGAGATTGGAGTCTGCCCCAAGCTTCTCCTATATTCAATCACACTTTTGAAACCGTGCTTGTAACCAAGATTTAGGTCCTCCTCGGTGGAAGCAATGCCAAACATATTTAACTGCAATGCATAACACCATTAAAATTACCAATAACAAAAACAAATATTTGTTCGCTACTGTTAAATAAATATTCACCATAGTTAATCATTTAATTCTTATGATTTGAGCTTTTAGTATTCCATAGCCACCCTGGCATATTTTATGCTTCCTGTGCTTTTCCATTCTAGCCTTGGTTGCTTTGGAAGTGTCATGTAGCCTATATATGGAATTTTTGAAAAACATTAGATATCAGAATTGTTACTTAAAACAAGAAAGAAAAACATAAATGAGCATATTTCACTAATAAGATGACACGTGTTGTACCTTGCTTGACCAGGTCGTGGATGTCTTCCTTGTTTTTTAAACAAGTTCTCCTTTGCATCCTCTATCAGGGCCTTCTGCTCTTTCTCTGGAACCATGGGAGGGTGCTCATGCTTGAGGTCTAATTGCAATTTCTCCCTATATTGGGCCCTGATATATTTTAAATTCTCACTGGCTAAATTTGTAACCACTTTCTTGTTGAACGTATTGCCGAACAAGTTTACCATGTGGTATATCAATTCATTTTTCTTTTCGCTATATTAGCCATTCCACTGTGTGTGAATGATGGGGCCAAACAACTCCAATGCTTTGTAATTCAAGTTTATGTAGAAAACATTGTTTCCTGCAGAAACATGTTATCCATTAATTTATAATAATCTCAACAAATGTCTATTTCAATTTCATGATAAAAATGAATCAATTAATTAACAAATACCTACAATCTTTTGAATCTTGATCAGAACACATGCGTCATCCACCAGAAAGGTGAGATCTAGTGATCCAGTGCTTTTAATTCGTGTTGCTCCATGAATAGCTTCCTCTCCATCTACAATACGTTCATCTACAGAGTCATGTGGAGTCCCAGGCTCTGGCTCATCATGCTACGTCATGTCATACCAGTCTACATCATTGCGCTCATCAATGGATTCGAGGGGCACCTTAGGAGGTTAAAAAATCCTCACTTGTATGTTTCTATGTCGACTTTTTTGTTGCATTGGACCATCATTGCTACTTATAGCAGTTGTAGGATCGACAAGTTCCCAGGGCACGGGGTTCAAAAAATCCTACAAATGGAAAACTTTACTTTATCAGATCATATAGAAAATATAAAACAAAAAATATATATGAAATTTTCATATCTAATAAAAATATGTGAAGATGCGCCCCCGGGGGGGCAGCTCAATTGGCAAGTGCCGTGAAAATGAAGTTCCATGAGGTTTCGAGTTCAATTCCCCCCGACTTACCTTGTGTGCCGCGTAAGGGGCATCGTGGGCACACCTGGAGGTTATAGGGG